>WOGP01006078.1:0-12645 GCA_015342065.1 Leptinotarsa undecemlineata | reverse complement strand
ACAAACAAAAAAAACCATAGAGTCCACTGTGTGGATGTCGATTTTACGACTCCAACGGACCTCCCTGTGAATTTATATCAGGAGCGAGTCTACAGAGGAGATGGACGTTGAGTTTACGACTCCAACTGACCTCCCTGTAAATTTAATTCAGGAGCGAGTCTCCAGAGGAGATGGATGTCGAGTTTACGACTCCAACGAACCTCCCTGTAAATTTTGTTCAGGAACGAGTATACAGAGGAGATGGATGTCGAGTTTACGACTCCAACTGACCTCCCTGTGAATTTAGTTCAGGAGCGAGTCTACAGAGGAGACGGATGTCGAGTTTACGACTCCAATTGACCTCCATGTAAATTTAGTTTAGGAGCGAGAGCTGCGGCGTACGCAGAATCTGTCTCAGGTGGGGAAACTAAATCCCCATGGGCAGGTTGACAAACCTTTGCGCTTAAGTGAGGTTTCACCAAAACCAGAGGCGAAACATTCCTGCATGGTTGAATCTAAGGTATCGTCAAGGGTAGCTGACCTGGAAAAACCCTCATATGGGAAGGTTGTTGTGGGTATCAAGGTGCGAATCTTGCAACTAGACTATCCGACTACCTCAATAACAAAATATATTTTGTGCCTGCCCCGCTGGGGACCAAATCAGGTCTTTAGAGTTCGGCAGAGCCGTAGTCTTATCATCTGACCGGAAAGACAACTCACCATAAACACTAATCGGCTTTGTTAAGAAGCTGGGTTTGTTTGGCAGAGTAAGAATAGGTGTGCGCCACAATAAACCCTTGCGGGTTGCGGTGGAGGGTCGAATAGATCCACTTACTTTGAACCTAACCTAACCTAACAGTATGAACAGCTGTCGAAAGCGCTCGTAGATAATTAATTAGAAGTTATACTGAAAATAATGGAAAATTATTTGCATCATTTGAAAAAAATTCTAGGCAAAATAGGCAACTTTTGTAAATGGAACAAAAGGTGCCTATTTAGGAATGCAACAACACATTGGTATTTTCAGATCCAAGCAATCATCAACGTTTTCTGAGATATTTGCATAAAACTGAAAATGACAGATTTTATTTTTTGCTCTACCGCCTCCATTTTCAATTATATCAAAAAATGACAAAAAACTTCTTGCTTTATTTCATGTAGTTTTAATCTGGGTAAACTCATTTTTTAATGCAACGTTTCGTTCATTGAATTCCATAATCAATATTTTTTTTATAAGGACCTGTATATTTTTTATACATTTTCGTAGTCATTATAATTACAAATTCGTTGACATATCACAACATAACATATTTCTCGACGTTTCTTCTCTAAACCACATCATCATTGAAAGACAGTTGCGAAATAAAATGTAACGAAATAATAAATGAGAGAAAATGAACACCATAACCGAATGTCTCACGTGACATTTTTTTAAGTTTCCGTCTCACACAATATCGCATCAAATTTTCAAATTGTTTCCATCACTTCTTAAAGAAATACTTGCTCTAGAATTAGTGTACTTGTGGCAGTTCTCTATCATTTGTGGAGTGATAGCAATGCAGGCACTCCTCATTGAATCTTTCAATTCTTCAATATTTTTAAAATCTGTTCTGAATACTTGATCTTTCATGAATCCACACAATAAAAAATACAGAAGAGAAAGGTCCGGTGTACGTAGTGGCCATTCAATAGGACCATTATTTCCTATCCACCTTCCTGACATACTTGTATTGAGGACATCTCGGCAGATTCTCCTGCGATCTGGTGCTCCGTCGTGTTGGAAATACTCATATTTTCTTATGAGGCTAAGTGGCGAATCTTCTAATAACTCAATAAGAGTCCCTGATAAGAAATCCAAGTATAATTCTCAGGTCAGAGATGTTTCAAAAAAGTGGGGGCCACTAATTTCATTATCAAGAACACCAAACCATACGTTAACACCATATCTCTCTGGAAAATTGGTAACCCTATGTAAATATTCATTTTCTTGTCGCCAACGATAATGTATATTCCTGTTGAACCGTCCGTTATTGGTAAATGTACTTTCATCACACCACAATTTTTTTTCACAAATTTCATTATCTTGACGAAATTTTCTAATGAGCCATCTAAAAATAACTTTTCTCCTGTTGAAGTTCGTTAAACACAAATGATGAACTTTCGTGACTCGGTAAGGCTGGATTTTATTTTTCTTCAAAATTTTCCGTACAGACGTAGTAGATATGGCCGAATTATGAACATTCTACTGCAGAGATACTATTCTCATTTTTTTTATTTTCCATAAATCCTAAATCAAATTAATGCCACCTCATCATTATTGTGAATCTTCTTTGAACTCACCCAAAACACCGATTTCATTATCGCCACCACATTCAGTTACCGTACATTTTCTTTCAGAGGGTTTTTCAAAATATCCATAATTTCGTATTTTCGTTTCGTTGAAAATATCTATGATTAGGTTGTCGTCGTTCAGGATATAATTCCTAATGCATTACCAGAGATTTGGTAGCATTTCTCAAATTTACAAAAAGAATATACACTTTTTCGTCATTGGAAAAATTCATGTTTCTCCCTTAAAATTGCTGAACGATTTAAATAACTTTTATTTTGTATGTGACAATTAACTTGACATTCACATTCATGTATTTCATGGCTTTCTGCAAAAAAAATTATCGCTTATCATGTTTCTCGTGAAAATCATCAATGACTTTTTCAATACAGTATTTTTATTAGTTGATTCTTGTTGATATCCTCATTTTCTGAACTTTTGGGTACCTACAAATTTTCAAAAGACATTTGGTAGTTATGAATGGCTTCGTATTGATACAAAGATTATTGGTCTCTCTTTTTCAAGAATACCCTGACAGAAATTCAGTAGCATTCGGAAATTCGATCTCTTAATAAAAAATGATAGTTATGATGTGGTTTTGGGAAGAAATGTCGGGAAATATAGATGTGATATATCAACGAATTTGTAATTATAATGACTTCGAAAATGTATAAAACAATATACAGGCCCGCGTTTAAAAAACATATATTGATGACGGAATTCAAAGAATGAAACGTTGCATTGAAGAATGAGTTCACCCTGATTATAAATCATATGAAATGAAGCAAAAAGTTTTTGTCATTTTTTGATATTATTAAAAATGGAGGCAGTAGAGCAAAAAATAAAATCTGTCATTTTCAGTTTTTTGCAAATATCTCACAAACCATTGATAATTTCATAGATCTGAGAATACCATTGTGTTGCATCCCTAAAAAATAACTTTTGTTCCATTTAAGCGTCCTTGTACGACCTACCGTTTCCGAGATAGCAATGGTGGTATCAGCTAAAAAAACGGCCTGTATATACAAAATTTCAAATCACAAAACCTTTGAAGTGGGTCAGAAACTGAGATGCAGAACGACACTGAGACTTCAGTGTAGCCATACTTTCTTGAAAATGGCTTTGAAACGGAAGCTAAAACGTGTAAAAGAAAAAACTCTTGTAGTAGAGTAAAACTCTTTTTAACTTTGCCAAGTTGGACATATATTATGACTTTTTATTACTACAATCGAAATATAATCACAATGAAATTTAAAAAAAAATAAAAATGGTATTAACTTACATATGAATAGAGTTGTGAAACGAATATGGAAGCAAGCTATTGAAATGTTCTTCTAGTCACTTAGTCCGTGTTATTAATCTTGATCACACAATGAATTTTCAAGAAACTAAGATGATAATTCTGTAGAAATAATCTTCAGTAAAAATAATCTTTCAGTAATGGTTGAGATCAATAAGATAATAGTATTATTTAGAGGAGTGACATCGATCAACTTAATGAAATTGGTTAATTTCTTCACTCTCTCTCTCTTTCGATAATTTCTCCTACACAAAATTCCAAATTCATGAGAAACTTTGTTCATATTATATATTCAGAAATCATACATAAATATCCATCACTGTGACAAAAAAAAATTCAAAAGGGAATAACTATTCCAATATATTTTAACAATATACTAAATCTAAAAAATAGGTAATAACAAACCACTTTATGGAATAAAAACAAAAGCAAGTGCAAAAAATACAGTCTCTCAGCAAAATTCTGAAATGGATTTTAAAGATATTTCGAATTGTCCAGTAATAAATTCTTCAAACAAAACCCTTGGGCTACATGGGTTGAAGAATATTAGCAACATCTGTTTTTTGAACAGCGTAATCAAAAGTTCATCAAACACGTGATGGTGATTGGAATATTGGAAAAAGGATGAATTCATGAAAGATATCAATAGTAGTATTTCTAGTATAGAGGGTGTTTTAATCAAAGCGTTTGTAGAAGTCATCAAGGAGTTGTGGTCAGAAGATTCATTTGATAGAGTAGTCAATACAGCCTCCTAAAAAAAATCAGATTCAACGTTTTGCTCCTCGATTCATAGGTAATGCCCATCTAGACGCCTAGGAGTTCCTTCGTTACCTTTTAGAAGTTTTACATGAAGACGTTAATACAATTAATGAGAAACCTAAATCAATCCTAACAGAAATTGAAGAAAAACTGAGCGACAGCGGAAATGCACAAGAGTAATGGCTCACATACCATTTGAGTTTATGGTAATACTTGGATTCGTTCACAAGAGAAAAAACTTTGGATGAAAATGAAAAACCGATGTGTTCGAAATGCAATCCAAAAGTTTTCCCATATTTTAGCAGTTCATTCAAAAAAACTCTCTCCAACGGAAATATTTAGAGGCCGTATGCATTTTTACGTTTACTACACCGTGAATGCTACTGGTTGCGTTGACGAGCTAGGAAATGTACTGCACGCCAAGCTCTCCGTTCCCTAGACAGTGGGCGCAACAATGCGTGATTTATACTCAAAATACCTGACAGTAGATCATAGTGGTAGTAGTAGGTAGTAAGTAGTATAATATAGTATGTATAATATAATAAGTATATGTATATATAATTATATAAGTAGTAATGTATAATTTCAATTTAATGTGTCATATACATACATTCTAATAGTAGATATAGTTCAAGTAAAAGATATAGTGCCCCCTACCTTCCAGCAGTTCCCCTTTAATAACACATCCAACTCCGGTACTCATCGCTACATTCTGTTGGTCACCGTAACATGACTTCAAATTTAATTTTATGACCCTTCAGCCATTCATAAAACTCGGTTAGTAAAAATTATCCAATACGAACCGCCAATTTTCCAGTCCACGTGGACTAATTCGTTGCGGAATAATTCCTTTGTATTGGTTTTTTTGGCCTTTGACTTAGCCGACACCTTTAAGATTACTATATCAGTTACTTCGACCATAACATTGTGTAATAGGTACTTAATGAACACATGTTTAATAAATATGAATAAATGCAGAAATATGTATACAGGTAGCACATTTTAATGTTTATTTCCATGAACGATAGCATTTGGTTGATTGAGCTCAATATTTTTACTCAATGATCTCATCTATTTTGATCTCTTTTTTTTGTTTCTTGAAGGCCTACCTGCCTGTATTGTTCTACCACCAGCATGTAAACAGAAGTAGGCTGGTCTTTTATCTTTCTCGTTTTTTTTTAAATTACAATTGATTGTGCAGATATTGGCAAAAAACTCAATATTTTTGATAGTTTCGATTTTCTTTTTGAGGTTCCATTTGTGTTCTAACATGAATTTTGATAAGCTTCAGCAAAATTATAGAAGTTGTTTAGGTTTAATTTAAATTTTGACAGTTGCACATGTTATTCTGCTGATAATTCATTATCATTCAGGGTATTTTCCAACATTTCACTCGATGTAGAAAAACTGTGTTATTTGCTTGCATTGATTTGGTATACTCATTATTGTAAACTCATTATTTTTAACTAAATCAATAGTTTCCTCCATTCCTAAAAAATAATTGTCGACTCCAGTATCTAAAGCAAATGTTGCTAACTCAACTCGGTCTTGGAAATTCAAATCAGAAGTATGTAATAGATTCACAATATTGTAGTGAACTGCGCACAAATGTTTACAAAATTTGCCCCTTGCTTCATATGGAGAATCACATTGTTCTGTTTGAAAGTTTACAGTGTACAACATATGTTCGTTCTAATGATGAATTTTAACAGATTACTAAAAATCGTTTACTCAAGTAGCATCCACTATCTAGGGAACGGAGTGTTTGGCACTCAGTACATATCCTAGCTCGTCAGCGCAACAAGTAGCGTTCAAGGTGTAGGAAACGTAAAAATGCTACCCGTATACTGGCACGTGGCACAAATTCAACGATTCACACCAATTTCACCAAAATCGTTTGTGAGTGGAGAAGCATACGTACTCCTTTATGAAAAGGATGGAACAAAATCGAACCTTGGAGATAACTGAGGGAAAGTTTATTGCTGCTCCTGTACCAATAGGTATATTTAATATTTATATTCAGATATGTATTTGTGTACCTGATAAATTGAATTTATATTGTTTCATCATACTTTTAAGTCTTACAAAAAAAACTGATAAGTGTATACATTTTATTGCTCTCAAACATCATAGTAGTTTCTATTGGTAATGTTAATATTAATCGTACGCCATTTATTCATCGAGTATTATGAAGTCTGTCATTGGGCATTGTGTGATATATTTTGTTTTCTGAAGTTACACTGAATGTTAAAACAGGATGATTGATGAGCAAAAATTTGCAATGGTCATTGTATTGCCCTTCACATAACTACCTTATTCCTCCCTTCTGCAGTATAAAACCGTTCATTTGCTATTTTTTGCACAATTCCAGAATTGAAATTGAACAAGAGCATAGTTAGTACTTTTCCTGTTAGCAAATCCATGAGGCTAGGTGGTGCGGCAGGGGAGCGACGTATAGCCTAATCAAATACAAGATATCTTATGCACGAAATTGTTGAGTAATGAAAGTAGAATCTACATAAGGAAAAAAAACAGTCTCCCTCCGAGCATGTCAGCAACTGCTCACGCTCAAACCAGAGCCCTGCATGAATGATTTATAAATGCCATATTAGAGAAAAATAGCAGCGGTCAATGAGGTGGTAATGTTACACCTTGAGCAGCTGACAACCTCAATATCCATAATTATCGAAATAATACTATAGTTTCGTCTTTCCCTGTAGGTTCGACAATAATTTACCACACTGTACAATTAAACCCAACTTTAGTTCACTACTACACTGACAATACAACACAAAGACTCTAACCTCTAACTGAACTTTATTTAAATGCTGCGTCCACACTAATAGCGTACTACTTTCGAACTGTCGGTTCACTGGTCGCGCATGCGCTTGGTCACAATATTGGATATTATTTCGAAAAGACCGGGCGAGCAATAAAATAAATATAAACAAAAATAAAATTGCATGAAATCCATTCAATATCCTAATACTTAATTATGAATGAGCAAAATGTATTTTTTTTACTCACAACTACAAATTTTCTCAATGCTTCCTTACTGAGAACATATCCTGCACCGCCACTCATATATCCCTGTTTGATGAATGGTTTGAATCTGGCTCCGAAGTAAATTGGCTTCTGTGTATCAATGCCAAATAGCATGTATCTTAAATTTTCCAAAATCACGTATCTGAAAATGGTAATGATATTCAAGTACAGTAAAAATCAACCAGTAAGTCCTCTCCCACTACTTTCATTAATAAATTCACAAAGTTCTCGGTGACCTCGAACGAAGTGGGGAGCTATTTTCGTTCTTTTAGCATAGGCGTGTGCTCATATAATAATGTCTTTTTACATCTTCCATTTTCTAATCACTTGATAATAAAACAAACAACAATAAAAAACTACAAAAACTAAAAACAATATTAACAACAGCAAATGAACTAAACACAATATCAATTTCCGACCATTTATTATAACTATTCCGATGCCCGTACTACCGTCGAACGCGTTGGATGAGAATCTCATCCTCAGAGCGATTGAAGGTCCCCAGCAACTCGGACGGATCACGTGGTGAGTGGGCCTGCTGGTTATATTATTTTACTATGGTTCAAATTTAAGTCTGATTTATATATGTAGGGTCTTTTACAACTACGGCACGAAACTTCAGAAGGTGATTTATTTCAAAAAAAAGTTTCCGAAAACATATGTTCGGAGTTGCTTCGCTTCGGAAATTCTAGCCTTAAAGTTAAAAAAACCGTGATTATAAATTGTTATGTAGATATCTTCAAACCAATTTTGTTGCAATTCTGTAATTTGAAGTAATAACACTTTAGGCTTAGCTAGAGTGAAATCATTAAACCATTGGCGTCTAGTTGGACACCACAGCTAATAATATTGAGAATAAATGTACGCCACTGCTTTTTTTTCATTATTGTTCAGATTGAGCAATTGAAAATAAAACTTTTTGATCCCTTTTATTATTATCATATCTTGCTTCATATTCGAGAAAAACAGTAGAAGTCACTCTACTGCAAACTGTGAACAGGAAAAAAGTTATTATTATCGAAAATTCATCCAGCCCATTTGTCTTAAATTTGGTATAGTATATACAGACGAATGGCATAAAAATTCGAATGGCATAAAAACTAAATAGTTACCGAAAGTCGGCGGTTTCTTTGTTTGGCATGGGCGGCGTGGACCTCTATTCAAGTCTAATCATTATTTTTATGTGGGGAGTTTTATATAGTATTTACTAGTAAATTCATCAGACATGGTACATTTAGTATTTTACTTAGCTGTCCGAATTGACTTCATATAGACAATACCTACTTATTTTATGTTGAGCGTTTAGGAAGGCCACTGAGTTAAAATAACTCAGTTGCCACTGATTTTCGTAGGTTCATTTAAAAAAACTATGGTCAACATTCGTCTGCTTCTATTACCAAGTCCAACAATTGGGACAAGTCAAATCATTTCATGAATGATTTTTCTCACGCAGAAATGACTGACATGCACTTAATTTATGGATTAGCAAATCGAAATGCGGAAGAAGCCCGTAGAATTGACCAACAGAGTAATCCCATATGCTGAAACGTTTAGAATGCTACATGCTAGATTATTTCAGAATGGGAGTCTCAATAAAACTGCAGATAGTGAAAAAAGCTATGCTGAATACGATTGAAGATCATTTAAATGTTACCAGAAAGTTGCACTTAAACTTGAAGTCAGCCCAAAAACCATTTGAAAATTTCGTGAAAGAAACCTATACCCAGATCACATACAATGGGTTTAAGCTTCACTGCTTCGGGATTTTCACCCTGAATTATTATTTAACACCTGGTTTATTCATACCATGTCACACAAATAATTTTTTCACGAGATGTTACTTTCCCAATGACCATTTTTTAGCCATCGAAAATTACGACGTTATTAAAGAAAGTCGTATTCAGCAATAATAAGTGAATCCTACACGGATTTTTTTGTAAAAGAACACTTAAATCAGCTTCAACTCATTGATGTGTTTTTATCATCTGCATTTCGACATCACCAACACTAATCATTGGATTAAACGTGCTCAGCACTTCAAATTTGACCAACTCGCAAGCTTGATATGAATCATCTAGATTTGGATTTATGAGACTCTCTTTTATGAAATTCCTTTACTAGATGACTTGAGAAATCGAATAGTTGACGAATGCAGTGTCATAAAGAATACTCCAGGTATTTTCAAACGTAGCAGACAGTCAATAAAATATCAATTACAGTCATGTATTTTATGGAAAGATGGACATCTTGCTCATTCACTTCAAGCTTGAAATTGTTTTAAAAATGACTTTTTTTTCGAAAAGGAAACTAGATATGAAGAAGACAAAGAATCTAATTTATTTTGATTGAGACGCTACTGTGCCTACATATTTCGATCTAGTCAGGGTTGAATGGACTTCTCGTTAATGTAAATAAATCTACCAAAGTTCAATTAAATTAGTTCAAAGATATGATATTTCATAAATGACTTTTTTCTCAACTTTAACGCCTTGTATCTCAGAAATGAAGCAACTTCGGACATATTTTCATAAAAACTGTTTCTTATAATGACCTGAAAAATAATACTTTTAAGTTTTGTACCGCAGTTAGGAAACATGCCGTATTCAAATGATTTTTTATGGAATTAGTATAGATATTCTATAAATTTCTTGTACGAAGAACATGATTATTCAATTTCAGATCAGTTCATGTAATGATCTTCTATGATCTATGATCTGTATGAAAATATATTCGACATTTCACATATTCGTATATGTGTGAAAACCTGAAAATATTTCAGAAATTATTTGCCTATTCATTCTTCTAGAACACTTGCTAAACGCTGTCTTTCAAAAATATGGTGAATTTTCAATTTCCTCAAAAATAAGTATTTATCTATTTGTCAATTCGTCACATTTTCTAGGCCATTTGTGAAAAGCTTGTACAACTCGTAAATTTTTTTCTAAAAAGGAGTACAATCACCGTATGCCACTGTCAGCAATTCGATTATTCTCGAGCACTCAATTCAATGTTTACACAAAATTGGATACAAATTCTTTCATCCATTTTCTTTTCTACAGCAAAAAATCGCTGAACACAAAAAACAGTTCTTACTTTTATACCTATATTTGAATATACGTAGTCCGCGAAATTTTAAAATTCATTTGCCATTCATATCATCAGTAGATTCCCTATTTTTCGAAATAGCATAAAAATTGTAGCAAACAATAGGTAAGTACTATATTGATGAATCATTCATAAGAATCCTACCAGGGGAATTATTCTATTTTTGAAAATTTCGGCTTATCAAGGCCCTCTAAATTTTCTTGTGAATGATTAGGACAAAAACGGACGAGTTTTTTCATGTGATCAGTTCTGTTCAGATTAGTTCCTGAAAAATAAATTTTTTCAAGAATATTTTGAATTTCATGGAGTATTACAGTATTTGATTTGGTATAGTTAGTTTGTATTTGTCATTTGGAAGACGATACAGATGCAGGAAACACCTCCTGAAGACGCCAAATTGGTTGATGAAACGCGGAGTAATGCATTTCTGATGATTTACAAGTGTTTTGTTTTCGATCTAATGTCAAGAGTTACCTTAGAATTCATAATTATGATCCATTCAATGACTCACCATTATCAGTCGACACCGAATAATGGAAGAAAAGACGCCGTGTTTTTCTTCATCTAAAAACTGATATCTAAAGCATTGTGAACAAGTCAACATCCAGAGTAAGCGAGAATGCAATAAATTAGAAGCTCGACACTATTGAAACAAGAAAAGAGAATTAAAAATTTCTTTTTTTTTACCACTTTTATTTGTAACTAACGTTACTGCAGTTTAGTTCTATAAGGACATTTTGAAACTTACATTAATGTATAGGACGAAACTGCAGTAACGTAAATTATAAATAAAAGTTCTCTTTACTTCATTATGATTTGCTACCACGTAGTAACGGCTATATCCATCAATTTACTATCAAAATCATTTCTTGGTCCACTTTCAAGGATACTGATGGATAGAAAACATTTAAAACAAAATCAACAACTTCAAACATGAAGAATATTCCTCATAATAACTGAAAGATTTCGTTTTTGATGAAGGATCTTGTTTAGGTAAGGGCCCAAAAACATGTTCCTGTATATGTATAAAATAAATTGAGTTTAATTTCTTATCATATTTCATTTCATTTCATTCATTTTGTGAATGACAAAACAGAACAAGGTGTTCCAATTTGTCTATTTTTTCTGCAATGCCAATCTAAAAATTCTAAAGAAATGAAGGTGTCACATCTGTAAAATTTCACTTGAGGAGTAAGTAGCCTTTCCTAGAAAACACATATAAACAAACTTTAAATGAGCTAGATACCATTAGCTATAGTAATGTCAAGTTGATTAGAGAAAGTGTGAATAACTTCCAGAAATAGATTATGAGTTTACCAACGAGTTTCAAACGAGTTTACCAACGAGCAGATGCCCATCGCGGTTATGGTCGAAACGTTCTGATCCAATCTCTTTATTGGAAACCTACTACCTAACCCAGAAAACCAAAGTTGTCATCAGTTTTTAAGACAGACTCAGAATGTATCTACCTAAAAATAACTTACTATGATATCGACGAATTCAACCCTCATTATTTATGATCTGCACTGTTCACTATACAGTGTGTAATAACGAAAACTTAATAGAGCCGTTTTGGAATATGAAAAGTGATATTTAAAAAAATAATTGGGACACGTCGATTTCTAATTGAAGGGGGACACCTTTCAGACTAATTATATTTTTGTGGAACGTGCCCACTTGGAGGGGTGCGTCCGACTACCCTTATTTAGATAGGGAAAGTAGGTCAAGTGGCACCCTGTTTTAAAGGTCTTTCGAATACCTTTACAACTCTGTTGAAAGAAAATTTTGGTAACGATTATTTTTCGAGATAATTTGAAGTTAAAATTGCCATGTTAATAATACATTAGACAGTCGGTAACTTGTATGCCTAAATAAAAAAAATTCGAGCAGTTCTTCTTATCAGTTTTTTGTTAAATAAAATCCCTGTTTTGAAATCAATACCCACTCCTCTTCTTCCAGTTTTCATTAGTACTTCGTTCGATAGTTTTGTTTAAACGGGTCGTGTATTGTTATTTGTTTAAAAATGCCTTGCACTACTGCTGAAAGGGTTTCAGTTATTGCTTTATTTTTTGGCAACGACCAAAATGCTAATAGAACATCAATTTTATTTAACGAGCAAAACCCTGGT
>WOGP01006077.1:0-14317 GCA_015342065.1 Leptinotarsa undecemlineata | reverse complement strand
GCCTTTGGCGGTCAGTTATCGTTTAGTTACCGTGCGTCGTGTGTCAATCTTAAAAAAAAATGGCGCCAAATAAACGACCGCATAATACAGTTACTCTTGCGGAGAAATGTAAAATATTAGATTTTCTTGATAAGGTGAGAAGCATACGCCGTGTGGCTGAGAAATTTAACGTTCCAAAATCAACTGTAAGTGATATAAAGAAAAACAAAACTAAAATAAGAAGATTTGTGTCGGAGTCATTCAGTGGAGCAGGTATGTATGATTTAACTTTTATTGCAGGTAATGTTATTATGAAACATAATGTTTTCAGGTAAAAGGCAGGTTATCCGAAAGGGAGAACATCCCGAAGTTGAAGCTGCTTTATATGGATGGTTTCTACAGCAGCGTAGTGCTCATGTACCTATTTCTTCTGAGATTTTGCGAACGAAAGCTAAACAATTTTATGAAAGAATAAGTGGGAAGAGTGATTTTTTTGCGAGTTCAGGTTGGCTTGACAAATTCAAAAAAAGGCACGGAATACGCTTTCTTAAAGTGTGTGGTGAAAAACTTTCCAGCGATGTAAGTGCTATAGTACCATTTCAAGAAAAATTTCTAGCTGTGGTTAATGAAATGAAGCTAAGTCGTGAACAAGTTTATAATGCTGATGAATCAGCGGCCTTTTGGAGAGCCTTGCCGGACACTACGTGGGTTCATGGTCAGGAACAATCAGCTCCAGGGCGAAAAATATCTAAAGATCGCGTAACATTTATGCCCTGTTGCAATGCGGCTGGAACTCATAAGTTACCCCTTTTAGTTCTTGGAAAATCCGCAAATCCAAGGGCATTTAAGAATGCTACTTTACCTGTCAACTACAAGGCAACCAGCAAAGGTTGGATGACCAGGACATTGTTCTTCGAATGGTTTAAGACTTGCTTTATACCCGACGTCAAACGTTTTTTATCGGATGTTAACCGACCTCATAAAGCATTGTTACTTGTAGATAATGCTCCATCTCATCCACCTGAGACAGAAATAAATTTCGATCCTGATTTCAGAGTCATGTTTTTGCCGCCCAACTGCACAGCAGTTTTACAGCCATTGGATCAAAACTTAATACAAAACATAAAAGTAGCATACAGAAAGAGGCTACTAAATCACATTATCGCTCACGAAGGTGACGATTTAGTTACAGTTTTAAAGCAATTTAGTTTAAAAGATGCACTTGTTAATCTAGATATTGCTTGGAAGTCCATATCTGAAAAAAATATCCAAAAAAGTTGGATAGCATTATGGCCGAACCAAAGAACTGATGCAGAAGAAGAGGAATCTGATGAAGAGAACATTCCACTTTCAGAACTTCAAAGACGACTTTGTCAAATAAACGAGGAAGATTTAAAAACCATTACCGCTTCCTTGCTTGTGATAGATCCTGAGAACAATTTGGATCGGGAAGATATTGTTGAATGGGCTTTAGGCAAAAATGAAGTCATTGTTGATTTGACTGAAGAGGAGTTAATAGGTGATGCGCTAAAATCTAAGGATGCAGAGAGCAATGAAGATTTAGATGGGAATATTGAGATTGTTGTCACTAAAGTGAAACACAGCGATGCTGTAAAAGCATTAACATTGGGAATTCAGTGGGCTGAAGAAAACAACTTACCAATGCACGAAATTTTGCTTTTAAAGAACGTGAAAGAAAAAGCGACTGAATTAGCAAGCTCTAAGGCAGTTCAGAAAAAAATTGATAGTTTTTTCAAAACCGTTTAAACTTGCATTTCTTTGTCTTGTATTTGTAATTTATGTTTTGTCCTACATAATGTATTTTTATTTCTATTTAATGTTTGTGTACCTGCGTGGACATACAGGATGTGTATGTACATATGTACATACATATTTGTTTATACATACTTATTATGTATGTATATTATAATTTGAAATATAAACATAATCTTCTTTGTAATTAGGGTACAATGATTTATTTATACCTAGAAAAAAAGCTATGTACATAGTATGTACAATGTACATATGTATATTAAAATAAAACTATTGAAATATTAATCCAGTTATCCGGACACCTCGCTAATCCGGCGCTGCTTGGAACGGTATGTGTCCGGATTTTATCGAAGTTGTACTGTATACTTACAATGTTTTGAGCCTATGTGATTTTTTGTCTTTGAGTCGATTCTGTGTTCTACCATTTTATACATACAAATTTTTCATACCTTATGACCTGCTACAAATGTAATTCTTCACATAACGTAGTCAATAAACATCTATCTATCAAATTTATGCACCAGAATTATGGAAAATTGGCTTAATGAAAGACCTTTTATTATTCAAGATATACTTGATTTGTTATTGGTTTCTGATTCTACATTGAATTTCATACACATTACTTTTGTAATTGGATTTTCCGGCACTGAAGAACGATTTTCCTTAGAATGGGATCTCTACCCCAATCTCAGCTACGTTCAAATTGTTTTTTCTACTATACATGAAAAAAAAACAAGAATACACGTATTTGTGCCTGTTTCATTAATCTGGTAATTTTTCATTTTTTTACACTACTCGAATTACAACTCCTACTTTGACTGAGCTATAATCCCTTTCAGCAGACCGTGGACCACAGCATCGTTATTCAAATGTTTCGAAAAAGCTTTTGTTTCTCTCATGTTTCTCTTTCTGTTTCGCCAGACTGTGTACCGGTGAGTAATGTCGTCGAGATGTGGCTTTGTTTAGGTTTTTGTTACGTCGAAGTGTTCCCTTGTTATTCGAAAAGTGCTAATTCAGAGCGAGTTTTGTTTCCTTCAAGATTGTGTAATTGATATAATTGTCCACAGTTGTGATTGATGGCTTTGATGGAAATGCATTTGAGGTCTTGGAACATAAAGGGGGCCTCAAATTTCGTAGGGAATAGAGTTTGAATATTAATAGTTTTTTTTAACGAAATGATTGAAAAAATATTTTCTCTGGAGAAATATTTCAAGTAATTGGAGAATCTGTGGAGGCCCTGTGAATATGTTTTAAAGAACTGATGGAACAGGTGGTAACATTGCCTGGGTTCTGAGCTAAAACCGATTCTATGTGTGGATGATGAACTTTTTAAAAGGTCTTTTCTGTGGAACACGTTGTGGTGATTAATCGAAAATGTCTATAATCACCGAACATCAGGAAGCATATAAAAAAAACTAATTAATACAGTTTATTGTATGCTTTTAACTATAAACGGTTTTACAAAAACCGCGACACGTATTTCGTTATGCAATAGCTTTCTCAAGCAGTTTTATGCTCGAGTATCAAAAGATACACTTGCCTTTTGCATGTGTGATACAGTAAATAAACTACTCATGTTATTCTTGTTTCTCAAATCGAACTGTTACGCCGATATGACAACATTTGGGAAGATGTTTGAAGTTCAAGTAGGGGCTTCTTGTCTTATTGCTTATTGAACTCTCTCCAGAATCTTCGTATACAGAAGTAACTAACTGTTTTATTGCCTCTGCCATATTTTTTCCGAATTGTTTGTTCTGTTTGGTTGCGCTATATATAGCATGGTATTTCATTGAATATTTTCATACTTTAGTACGTCAGAAAACAATGTGGAAACCAAAGACATATACCATATTTAAGATAAGAATTTGCTAAATTGTGTAAGTAAGAACAACATATATTTTTGTAAAATAGGTTTTATAGTTCTAAACATGTATTCAAGACAATAAATTTTATTATTACGATCTGACAATGAATCTTCCAATGAAGGTTTTTGTCTATAGCTATTTCAAGGAATTTCGATGAATCTAGATTTTTTATAATCGACTTATCTATTTGAATTTTGACTTGCAAACAAGTTTTCTGTCTGGGATGAAAACGAATTCAATTGGTTCAATCTGGATTCAGGAATGAGTTTTTGAAAGTTTTCAACTATTTTGTTGGTGGCAAACAAATACTACAACTGGTGAATTTTTTAAAATTTTTCGTTGGCAGTCTATTTTTCTAAATATAACACTGATTTATTTGTACTTTTATCCATTGCATGACACATCTCAAATATTTTTGCCAGTTCGTAACAGTTAATAATTTCCCTACGATTCACATTATATAAATGGTGATATATCGAGAAAACGGCGAAAATCAAGAAATTTCGAATTTTTCAAAAATTCCATGAAACAAAGATTGGCCCTGAAGAGGCAATAAGGCAAGTGTCTAAGCTTAGACCGATCATCAGCTCCAGAGATTCGGCTACTCATAACTTGTCTAGATTTTTACTTTTCATAATACAACCATTACAAGGAAAAACATCGTCTTTTGTGAGGTGTTCAAGGCACTTTGTCGAACTACTAGGGTTAATTGAAGTCACACAGGAAAATCAACTAATTAGTTTCGACGTGGAAAGCCTTTACAACAACGTTCCGGTCGAAGAAGCACTCCAAATTATACAGAGAAAGCTATCCGAAGACGGGAACCTGAACGAATCTACCTATAGGAGTATTTATGGAATTACTGTACGAAACTGTTATTTCCAACTTAAGGACGAATTCTTTACACAAGATGAGGGACTGCCAATGGGATCGCCACTTCCACCAGTCATAGCCAACATATATATGGAGTGGTTTGAAACTCTGGCCACTGAAGAAGCTCACAAGAAACCTTGAGTCTGGGTGCCGAGCACAAAAAATACACACAGCGAGGGGAAACCAGCAAATCAGGAATAGCAGACCATGTTTGGACCCATCAATACAACATCGAGTGGTCCCAAGCTGAGATCATACACAGAGAGGAAAATTGATTTAGGAGAAAATTCAATGAAGCCGCATACATGTTGTCTAACAACGTATTCAGCCAAGCTAGCGTAGAGATACGCAACATATGGAAACCCACAATTAAGTGAAAAATGACCATCTCCCGCCAAACGGTCATCTTCCACTGAACCAGTGAAGCGAAAAAAATGGAAAGCGGGGATAAGTGAAAGTACTCGAACGACCCTTAAATAGTCATCTCTCGGAGGAATCAGTCCAGTCATCACCCGAAGACGACTGTAGATAATAACAATCGAAACGTCGTGAACTAACGTGGCGTGGAATCTCTTAATTTTTTTTTCATTTCATTTCTTTATTATAATTTGTATACTTCATTCTTTATTTTTGTTCAATCGTTCTATTGTTACTTGTATTTCATTTCACTATTTTTTTATTTCAGGTTATTTTTTTTGCTTAATATAATCGTTATTTTCAGCTATTCATTTTTAATTCTCATTTTTTAGTCGTTTCAGGGATTTCAAATCATTTTAAATATTAGACAATGGAAGTCCGAACTAGTAAAATTCAGCAATTACTTTCTCAATACGACTAATGAAGTTATTTCCTCATTTAATTCTGATCAAATAACAAAAATTCGAAATGCTTGTTGGTTGTTAACTCGCTTTCCGCTTTCGAATGATTTGCAGGTTTCATGATCTAATACTTGAGAAATGAAATGTATAAATCAGTTCCAATTTTCCACTTTCTCACGACATGTCAGGCTGGTCCAGCAATTACAATCATAAAGAGTCAATTTTGTCGTAACAATGTTACAAATCTCCCTCGGAACATGAAATTAAATTCCTCATCACATACGAACGGAATTGTACGCCCTTATTAGACACCCCGAGGGGGGTATCCTAGGAGGGCGCCCCCCACCCGGAGCCAGCTTCGACAATATCGCCCTCCGCGGGGATTCTTATTGACATTTGAAAAGGTGCTGAAGTGAAAAATCAAAAAGGGGCCCATATTTGTGTTTATGATGCCCCCTGAGGCGATTCAAGTTTGGCCACGTTTTTGTTGCGATGTTTCATTCATTTCAGCATATGTCCGATTCAGGTACGGGAATAATAAGCTTTACTATAGATGTTTCAATCTCGAGTTTGACGTTAATAGTGTTTGCTTTTTTTCTGTTCGTCAGATATTCCAGCTTTGATTTATCGATAACATTTTTTGTATTTTGGGATGTTTTATTCATCTATTGAAAAATATATACAGACTCCGATTTTTCTACAAAGCATCGTGAGCTAAAACTACAGCAATAATGGCTTCTATAAGAGCATAGGCTTTCACAACCGGAGTCATAATTACGAGAAAACAAAATCCGTAACCCATATTTTGTTTTCTCTAATGATAATGCCCTCTTTATTGATTATTCCTGAAAAATCATGCATGTTATTCGAGTTACCAGTTTCCACGAATTTGTGTAACAATTCTAATATAAATTTCTATTACATTTCTACCCGGATGATTATCGTCAAAAACACAGCAGTGGCCTTGCTGATTTTTGTTGTACAAAATCACTATTTCAATCCTCTCTTTTGAAGTTTACTAACCATAAATAACCAAATGATAACTGGAATTCAAACAGGTCAAAAATAAACTTTAATTATTAAACTAATCTGGCAGTCACGCACTATTTTAGAATAATTTTAACATAAGCAGCAGTATTTCGATGATGAAATTCAAGACCAAATTGTATTCTGAACAAGACATTCCCATCGTGAGTTTTTTATCAATATCATCCAACGGTGCTCAATTTGAATACTTCAAATAGTGAAGTTTTGTCTACAGGTCGATCTCCTTGTTTGGAATAGGATAAAAACTAAAACGAGTATTTCATTTTTTTCTAACATTGTTTATCTATCTCAAACGTGTTATGCTATTCGCAAGGTAAAACATAATTTTTTGTAAAAAATTCAAGGCATTTCGTTGAACTACTAGGAGAAATCGAAGTCAAAGAGCAGGATCAACTGTCTCTTCACCAACTTACTGTGTAAGTTTGAAAATGTCCATATAGGACAAAACTGCAGTAACGTTAGTTACAATTGAAAGTGGTAAAAAACATAGAAATTTTCATTTCTCATTTCATTATGATCTCCTACCACATAGTAACGGCTACATCCATCAATTTATTGAAACCGTTAGTCATGAAATTAAAATCTATGTTGTCGATTAAGTTTTATTTAATTGTGTTCTTATATATATTCATTCAGCTAAAAGTATTTCAGAAAATAATTTTCACTACCCAGTCTGAATTTTTGTTCAAACTTTATTATTTTTCAACAAAACTGAGCAACGAGCAATGAATAAAATCACTCGTCTTGCAGGGACTTGTCACTTCATCATGCTGATATTGCTGAACAACATATTAAAAAACGGAAATTTTTCGAAAAAATCATGAGGTCTTGTGATATCATTACTATCGATGAAAATAAAATCATAATAGCATAATAAATAAAAAAAAAAACAAACTGAAGTCACATAAATTTATTACATTTATATATTTACATATTGCAATTGGGTACATTATTTACATAATAAAAAATAAACGTAAAAAACGTACAAATTATATACAATTCAAACTCATAATATACAAAAACAAATTACGCGAACGATGTTTTCAAGTTGTTATGGATGAAGTTTATTAATTTTTACCTGCCTGGATGATCAATGATGATTGTCATTTTGGTTATTTCAAAAATATATCAATTAAAACGTCTTCCGACTATTTTCTATAATTCACATATAATTTGGAATAATTCCATTAAATGAAATGGTTGAAGTTAGTATTAACGGAAACGTTATAAAACTGAGCTACATACAGAATTTATAACATCAATCTTCCTTTAGAAGGATGTGGTGAAGCAGTAGTTATCAAAAAGTGTTTGTTATGAAAGTTAGATACCAATGCACCAATATATAGGGCACCAATAAAATTTTGTTGTATCGAAATAACGATTTTTTCAGTGAACAGTCGGATTGCCTTAGCAAAATACTTTTAAAAAATATATAATAGGATTGCATAGATCAACAGTTGTGCCAAAAAAAAAACATTAAATTGATTTATTCAGTTTTAGTGAAAAGTTAGTTGAACAGTCTTTGTCGAAAATATTTTGAAAATATAAAATTTTCGAATTATCGAATGATAATTTGTCAAACTCTTTTTTAATACCAGGTTAAGTAACAATTTCTATTTTTGAAATATCCTCATAACAAAACAGATTCTTCAACTGAATTTGTACTGAAAATCATAAATCAGCTTTTTATTACTTTGGTATTATTTCTGTACCGATCGATGTACATCGGAATTTTCTAACGAAATATGGGTATGAAAAACAATAACTGTACTCCCTAAAAAATCCATATGCTACATACTCGGTAGCCTGAATATTGGTTGGTTATTCAAAAAATCTCAATGCATTGATCTCTAAGACTTCATTATTTCTTCAACTTAATATTTATTGGAAGTTCGATGTCACACACACTGTATGCGAGTATATGAGAACGGGAACATATTTTAGACAGGAAAAACTTCAAAACAATTTTGTTGGATCTAATAGACAAGGAGTTTTTTTCTGCAGTGTTTGTATGAAAGCAAAGAATACTTTCAAGGTATGAGTTATTCTCTCATAGAAATTATTCAGACACAAACACACAAGTTTCAAGATGATTAGACCAAAATAGTTCAAATGCAGTGAATAATTTTTCTCGACACATTTTCAATTACTCTCAATCCGCGTCAGTCAGTTCGCCTACACAAACTTTAACGAACAACAAAAACAACTAAAACAACTTCATGAACTGTCTCTGGTGCATCCCCCCACGTACCTCTAGATCTTGTTCGGGCCTCTCCTGCCTGTACCCCCTCTGCTTCTCCTCGTATTCTCTGAGCCTTTGGTTGTATCTCTCTATTTGTTCTCTCAAGAGGGCGTCCTCTTGAGCCGCTCTCTCTTCGCTAAACTCCAGGCAACCGACGCCGTCGAGACGCTCGACGTCTATCCAACCGCGCCATCGGACGCAGACGCCGTTCATTATGAAATTGGATTTAATGTGGACCTGCAACAAGGACTAGTTATTATAGTACGTCCACGTGTCGGTGTTGAGGGTTAGTAAAATAGGCGCCAGGCAAATTTCATCGTTCATGAGCCAAATAATATTATACTGTATCGTTGAAGGATCTTTATACATGCGTCAATTTGTACATCTGAAATAAATGAATAAGGCCGTGAAAACCAAACTACGGGCTCCGAACACCTAACCTTTCAATATACATATATCACAATTTTTGGTTACTTTCATAAAATTTGTCAACGATTTAGCAATTATTCTGTAAGTACATTATATTACCTCCTATACTATAACTCCCATATGTGGTGGTTCCAATATACCAGATGCGGAACATTAGACAGACCCATTCCCATTTTGAGGTTAAATTTTATAACTATTATATAAAATCAATTCACTATGGAATGTGAAATATCTACCGTTTATCAGATGTATAGGGTTTTTCAACAGAGACTTCCCATTTCTGGATGAAAGGGTACGTGAACAAACAAAATTGTTAAAATTTGGGACAATACCAATCCACATGAGATCCAAGAGCGTCCAATGCATCCCGAAAAAGTCACTCTTTGGTGTGGATTTTCGGCTGGGGGCGTCATCGATCTATATTTCTTTGATAACGATGTTGGCCAGATCATACTGTCAATGGTGAATTGGATGATCTCGCCACCAACAATATGTGGTTTCAACAAGTCACAGGTGTATGCGAATAAGCCATAAACCACAGCGGTCCTTAAAGTCAATATAACCCATGCAATCGGCAAAGTCAGCCTGATTTATGCGCCGGAGTCATGAAAAATAGGACGTTTCGAATGCCCTCCACCCAAAGAAATCATGGCGTACATTTGAACTTTGTTATATTAAAAATTTTAACAGAGTTTATCACAAAATGGCATCAAGGTCTTTCAAATGAAATTTCTATGATATATCATAAACACTTTGTTTTATTTAAATTTTAAGATAAGACGCGCTTATTTGAAAGACCCTATATAAAAACAACCATTTGTATCAAAAAATTCAAACCGTAGAAACTCTACAAGACACAGCATTAAACTTGTCAAACAGTAGTAATACGTCATTAGTTAACAAATTTGGACTTCGACTCAAGTTCGTACCGCTGCAGAGTGCAGGTTGATCAAACTTCTAAAATAAAAAATGAAGTTATGGTTGCCTTTCATATTACGGGATTAGAGAACAAAAACAAATATTAATAATCGAAAATCACTTTATTGTTTT
This sequence comes from Leptinotarsa undecemlineata, assembly GCA_015342065.1. Classification (NCBI taxonomy): domain Eukaryota; kingdom Metazoa; phylum Arthropoda; class Insecta; order Coleoptera; family Chrysomelidae; genus Leptinotarsa; species Leptinotarsa undecemlineata. The sequence continues at coordinate 4,241 of WOGP01006077.1, read as the reverse complement.
TCAAAATATTCCCCATGAAGATCTATACACTTTTGCATGCGTTTGAATCAATTGTCAAAGCACTTTTGCCACAAAAATGCAGTTATTTGAGCCGATGTGTGAGAGCTCGCATTGTCGTGGTGAAGAGTAATCCGTCTTTGGCGGTTGGTTTTCCTGATTTCTTGGAAGACAACTGGCAAACAAATGGTTGTGTACCACTCAGAATTGACTGTTCTGCGTTGTTCTAGTGGTACGGTTGCTGTCCAGTTTTTCCGAAAAAACAGGCGACCATTTGCTTGGAAGTGCTTCATGCCCAAACAACTTTTGTTGGATTTGACTCATCTTGAAACACCCATACAGTCACCGTGATCGTATTTTTTGAGCGTTTCTTTCGATCAATCGACACGAGTGGGATCCAACGCGAACAAATTTTTTTGACAGTAAAATGTTTATCCAATATTGAATGTATGTAGTCCCACTAATGCCTAAGTTTGTCTCAATCTCACGATAGGTCACATGACGATCTTGCAATGTCAGTTCACGCACAGCATCAATGGTTTTCGGAACAACAACTGATTTTGGACGACCTTCGCGAAATTCGTCTTGGAGTGAACTACGACCACGATTGAATTCGCCATACCATCGATAAACGCTGGTCCTTGATGGAGCTTCATCGCCAAAAATTGAATTAAGTTCATCCATGCACTGTTGCCAAGTTAATCCACGTCGAAAGTTGTAAACAACACAAATAGCGCGCGTATGTCAAAACTTCTGAGTACGTATAAGCTCAAAAATGTACAACTTTGCGATAGAGCTATCTGTTGCAAGATTGCAACACCAGGGTTTCCTAATTCCGAAACATAAAAGGCAACCTTCATATAAAACTGTATTTGACCGCTTTCGGTATTGATGACATATATCTGTTCGAAAAGTATAATAACATTGTCGGATAGAAAAAATACATAATAATGCCGCACAAATTGAATCGAAGAGCAAACGATTTTGGATTAGGCGAATGAATCAAATTCGATGCCAAAACATTGCTTTAATAATCTTATACATATTAATAAATAATTTATATCACAGTAAGCACTTGTCACTTTCTGTTTGACTGATAAACCCTTTGTCCAGAAGTGATTATGTTTCACTGAATTACGATAAGCTTGTTCCAAGAAAATGTCAGCTCACGAAATATCAGCACAGGAATTCAGTATATTCATGATAAATTGACAGTATCTTTTGTTTCTTTCAAATTTTTTTTTGAGATCCGTCTGATATCCTTATTTCTTACAAATTTATGTTATCCCCCCACTTATCATTTCAACCATAACAAATTTTTTGTCTGTGCACTATAATCTGTATAATCATCCACTATACAACGCAATGCATAATGGAAGATATTACTGATATCTACAATATAAAACACTGATATCACAGAAAGGGGATCTGCTGACCAGGTCCTTGACATGTAGAAGACGCACTAGCACCGGTTATACAGCTTTCTACATTCATCCATCAAAATGTTTTCCACTGGTGTAGAACACCAGCCAACAGATAAAAATACTTTTTTTTTTTAATTCAATGACCTAAATTCCTTGTCTCCCATTTTAATTTCATCCGACTGAATTTCCTATATCTTAGTGAAACTGAAATAGATGCAAATCTTGAAATCGGTGAATAAAGAATGTTCCATCGATGCCCAGAACTGTACCAAATGAAAAACCGAATAAGATACTATTCTCGGGCTTCAATACTTGATTTTGATACTGAACTTTTTTTTTGGAACTACATACTGAACACCTGCGAACACATGCGAAACATACAAAATGTAGAAACCATAAAATAGACTTATTCAATAGATTTCTCCTTGCAGTTCACAATTCTAAATTATAATAAAGACAATTAGTGGTTTCTGTAAGTATATATGTATGGAGTATGTGTATGTAGAATCCAATACATATATGTTGTGATATTATCCAAGGAAGAAGTTGGTTTCTTCCAGTCATATTGCGAATCCTACTGTGTAGGAGACATTTTCTTAGAGATGCTTTTGGGAAGCAGTGTTAAATTAATGAATCGTTATGGAGTTTGTTAATACGAGTACATTTGGACTATATGTAAATATAGCAATGAGTAGTTCGAATGTTACCGTATCCTATATATAACGAACCTTTTTGCTCCTATTATCCCCTCGTGTATTTACCCCGCTTCTGTTGTGTGCTGGCTATTGTGTTAAATGAATGTTGAGTAATGGAATTCGGTACAGATTCTTACATCTAACAAATCAACCTTTCCCAAGATGTCTATCCCCGCCCCTTTAATCTTAATCTTAAGGTCATATCTGGAATTACTTTCCATATCCGAGTCCGTCAGTTTTCAGATTGAACGTTCGTAATATTATTTTACCAGAGCACAACTACGACTAAAGAAGATAAAAAATTATTATTCTCAGCAAAACAGAGTGTGACATCATGAAAATACTTGCAATAATAGCAGAACGATGAAACACTTCTTAGCCAATTTTTGCAATGTTGGTACACAAGGAAAAATATTATGTTCAAAATAGAAAATCCATAGAAAAAAAGGTTTCTCGCATCAAATAAGTATGTCTTTTTGAACATCATCTGGGTATTATGGTAAAATACTTATTATTTTCTCTAAACCCTTTTTATTCTGGAACAAGAGACTTAATTTACTTAAGGAAAAATGGCCATTATCGATTGTCAGAGACTCCTCTTTGGATCAAACACAGAACCAAACAAATATTTAGTCATGCATATTTAGAGGCCATCTTGATTAAAGAAATTCATTTCTTGACGATACCAACCAACACCATATTTAATCAATAATTCAAGAATATCCAATCACAAAATCAAATTCTCTTGACTGATACGCGTTGATTTAAGAAATCCGTTTTTTCGATAACAAAAAGTAATGATGTATGTGTGCAAAACGTTTGCAAGGCAAAAGAGTTTTGATTAATTTGTATGTCCTCGTAAATCTTTAAAGTCTGTATACACACATAATTGAGATTTATGACTTTGTCAGTTTGAAACACTGAAAACTGATGTGAAACTTAGAAAATGGATATGAAGTAACAACTATTAGACACGTTTTTCGGTAGATACTAATCAATATTTCAAATGAATCTTACAAAGTAGAGCATTAGACAGGAAATTGAAAGAAGAAAGTATGTTACTGCATCTGCATGAAATACATCGAATTCGTTCTTGCTAAATATCAAAGAAATCCATTATACTAATTTTGTAATTTTCAACATGAATGAAGAACAAAAACCAAATCGATTTCGTTTCGTTTCCAATATTATCTGGATGTTCCGCGTCAGTAAAATCTCATTTCTTTTTTATAAACCATTGTTTTCTGACTAGCGATGCGTACAAAGTGGATATAATATAACTTGTTGACTGCCGACAACAATTCAAAGACATTTTGACACGTATATTTCACGTTCCTCCTTCCCAGAATATTGTAAACAACTTTATTTGTTGCACAGTTTCTCTTGAATTGTGTCGACAATGACAATGAGAAATCGGTCTATTGGCCTATTTTGCTAGACTTTGAACCTTTTCTTTTGTAAGGAACTCGAACAGGTAGCAGTGACTCGAATATTTTTGAAGTTTACCATAAATCAGAGTAAATCTGGATTAGTTTCTTCTACAACATTATTAACGATAATGATTTCTTTAGAAAATATTATTTGTTTCCATTTTCAAAAACACTGAATAAAGTTGGCCCTGTATCTTCTAATATGTATTTCTTTACAAGTTCAGAATTGTAACCTATATTATGTTGAAACATAAGTTATAATTATGAATTTGTAGAGAATTTACTACTTAATAATCCATGACTTTAATTGAGATTTAGCGTTTGCAAATATTACGAAATTGGTACCATCAAAAAAAGTCCCTGTAGGTACAACAATAATGCAAGTATACTGTTTCAATGGAATATTTAATAAATTCGATATAAATAACGTGTCAACACCAGAATTTTAAACAAATTGAAATAGTAGTAATAATAATAATAATAATATAATGAAAAGAGAAAGGAAAATTTCTATGTTTCTTACCACTTGTAATTGTAACTAACGTTACTGCAGTTTCGTCCTATATGGACATTTTCAAACTTACACAATAAACCATTGTGGACGAAACTGCAGTAATAAACTATTGTGTAAGTTTGAAAATGTCCATATAGGACGAAACTGCAGTAACGTTAGTTACAATTAAAAGTGGTAAAAA
>WOGP01006076.1:0-12647 GCA_015342065.1 Leptinotarsa undecemlineata | reverse complement strand
TTTCTCTCTATCTCTGTCAGAGCAAACCGATGGTATTATGAACATACATGGTAATATTTTTCTAATAAAAAATTACCACTTCAGAAAATAAAAAACAAAACAGAACTATTGAATAATATATTTGTTCAATAATAGGTACAATAATTTAGTTTTCTAAAATTCCAACAATAAGCAAATATTTACTACTTACAGGTTTGAATCTAGCAGCAAGCAAACAATAAAATGGTATACAGCCTTTGTATAGGAGTTAAAATTCAAAATATTTTTAAACTAAAATGTACCATTCAACAGGTCGCTAATGTAGGTTTCAGGACTGACCACATCATCTAATAGACCTGAAAAAATAAAATGATCGTTTATCAGTCACTAATTGAATCTCACCTGAGTTATGGCATTGCTTTCTGGGGGATTAGTAACAACATGCAGGACATTATAATCCAATTAAAAAGGGCCATACGTTACATATGTAAAGCAAAAATCAAGTATAAAATTCTGATAGTAGCACTATTCATAATGAAAACTGCAGTCCTGTTGAAAAATTCACACATAGCTTCGAAGCCATCCAAACGCCAGGTAGAAAATATTAGATTATCTATTCCAACCTAACATTCAACAATCCACCACTAAAGGTAAAAAAATCAAGGTGCAACAATCCTTAAAAAGCATTGAAAATAGATAAAATATTGCCAATGCATGCAAAAAAAATGTATTCACTTCTAAACAATTTTAAATTGGATTACTGTCTTTTGGTAGTATGTATTACATCAAGATGAAAATTATTGAAAACTTTTTGTATTATGATCCTGTAATTTATATTTTTTTAATAATTCGATATTTCTTTTCGGGAAATTTTTAGACAATTTATATACAAATTCAGAATTTTCAGGATATTACATGATCTAGTCATATTATTAGTTATTTTGTTTAGTTTCAAAAGTAGAGTATCCCATAGTTTATGAAGTATTAGCTTTTTAGCTTCATTCATTGAACAGTAAATTATATTATTTGCCTTTTAATGCAGGATGACCAAATTATAAATAATAATTATTTTATTTATAGAATTTTCAAAATTCAAATCATAATCAATTATTACGTCTAAATATTTATGTTATCCAACTTGGTTGATTAATTTGCTCTCAATTTTAAGATCTTGATCACCTATAAAACCTATATTTTCTATATTATCAACAGAGCAAATAGAAAATGGGAGTCAAAACCGAACCTTGCGGGACACCTAAAGTTGTTGGCCAATTACTATTTTCTCTTCCTCTAAATATTTTATTGGACCTGCATCATTTTTTTTTATTTCAAATCGGATTCAATTCCAATACTAAAACTCATTTTGTGTCAGTGGTTTGATGTGGTATTCGATTTGATGTACCCCGATTATTTTTTGACTAATTGCCGTTTTGTTATATGTTTCCTTTCAAATTATTTAAGTTTATCTTTCATGATCAATATGTGTCTTATTTTTTAAACTATTCAAGGTAAGGTATGCTTTGTCGATAAGGATTTTTGTTCTTCAGACAATAAGTATTATTTTCATCATTTCCAAATACTTGATTCATTTTTCAAAACCAGTAAAGTTTTTTAATGCTTTGTTGAATGGTTATATTGATCATTGTACATTAAAAAAAACTTTTTTTTGGACATGGAAATATTTGAAATTCACTATGGCCTAAGGCTGACTTGATTGAACTTGTAGGAGTTATAATATAGACGTGCGAAATTTTCAAAAGTTCAGGGGAAAACTTCTCACAATTTTTGTTTTTTTATGATCTTATAACATCATGTATCTCTACTTCAGCCAGATATGGAACAAGAATGCTATTTACACAGCTATTGAAGACAGTACTGGTGAGAAAGGCATAGGAGTTACCTCCACCTGAGGGATAATCTAGACATGTGTGCAATAGAGATGTACTTGTCTTTGGAACCTTTGGTGTAGCAATGAATATTATTGGAGTTTTATCCCAACATCAACCCAATACTTTAAAATACCTCTCTCTTGAAGATGATTACTTGGTGATTGAAACACATGTCAAGATATTAAAAATAACGGTTTGGTGTTGGGATAAAACTCCATTAATATGCAATCGATACATATACAACTTACGATACTGATATTCATAAAATATTCAACTGCATTACCTGCCACATCACAAAATTCAGGGAAGGAAGTACAAGGCAACAACTCTTCTGTGTATATACCCAGCAACTTTTCCGAAGATTTCATTAATGCTTCATCATTATGACGAATATAATCTGCAAGATTATTTGGCCACTGATCATCTGCACCCGAAGCATTCTGAAATAAAATTAACTCACTAGATATATTTTCATTTTGGATTGAATTTATTTGGATGACATACTTAATGATACCAAATATCGCAGATTGTTGAGATATTAGGGAATTAATTTTTGTAGCTAAAAAACCGCTGATGAGAAAATTGAAGTACCGAAAGGAAACATTTCCACACCAGAACAAAAATATTGCCTCTCGACTGGCACTTTGCCAACTAAGTTAGCATTATCAGTTTTCATCATCTCCTGAGAATATTAACTTGGTAAGGAAATAGGCGCGTCGGGAAAGAGTGTTTTTGCTCAGACATTTGAATTTTGGCAATAATATTAAGTTTCATCAGCATGTAGTTGAAAATTACTAATATTTGAATTTTGGTTATCTGGGCGGGGTAATCGTAATCCAATGAAGAAATTAACGAACGACTCACTCATAACTAAAGTGGGCATCTTCACCAGTGGTTCACAGCAGTGTTGGAATCTCTTCATTGGTATACTCGTTAATGAGACCTATGTTGCATTGGTGCCAACTGCCGCTGAAGATGTCCATCATAGTTATGGGTGAAAAATTTCGAGGTTATTTCTCCATTGGACAACAGCTACCAAACTCAAATAATGAAAGTTCAAATTTCACTTCCAGCCGTGAAAGTTTCAATAACCGATAATTTTAATATATCTTTCTGCTTTATGTTGCAAAGTTTCTTTACTTAATTACTGTATTATCAAAGAAATAATTTTTTTATCTACAAATTCAAAACAAAATAGTTGATTAAGATTAATAATAAGCAGAACTAAACTTTACATAGAACCTTTTGGCCTCGAATATTCCCTATTCAATTGAGGTTTCATTTATATTGACTTGTTTAATTCTACTGGTCAAATTTGTTTTAACAACCCCACGACAATCAATTTTCTCGAATTTTTCAAATGTGTTTTTTACTGAATTGGGTATTGAAGTTAAGGCCTATAAAAGAAATTTTCATATTCTAATATTTTGAGGCAACCACTTCGATTTATCTAGTCAATATATAAAATAATATATCAGTTTAGTAACAAAACTTTACTCCATTTCTTACCTTGAAGAAACAATTATAAATTCCATCCACAAGTCCAAAAAACACAAGATATGGTTTGTAAACAGAGTATTCTTTGACAGTTTTATCTGACAAACTTTTGGCGGGACCCGATGGTTGACAATGTCGTGCATGTGCAAGGATTATAAGCCTTCTGAGGTGAGATAAGCGGTGGGAGTTCCACTGAGCCAAGGAGTGAAGAAGAATGGAAATTGTTGCCCAGTAAAGAGGACCTTCAGCTTCATAAGCTGATTCGACCCATTTCTCCATGTTTGTTGACTCGAGATATGCCATCAGACTAGATTCTTCTCGTTTACTTACTCTTGTTCTGAAAATATTATAAAAAAATATTATCAATGGGTATGTGTGATGAACAGATGTAAGATGTCCAGCACTGGACTGGATTTTCTCCTTCTATATTATGCCCTCTAGTGATATTCTGACAAGTAACTGGGCAGGTTTTTTAAAAATCTCTCCTATTCAGCTTTATTTTTTTAGCCCCTCTGTATATATGAAAGTTGTGAAATTATGATCAAAGAGTTATGAATGTAAAAAAATAGTTCGTTTATAATCGCATTCACTCGGTGGAAGTACACTGATTATAGATATTTCAATGTTAGGCTAGAAGTACCTAATATACAAGGTGTTTCAAAATGATTGAATTGGGGCAAAGTTGCGCATTTACATGACTAACAATATGCCGTTGAGAAAGTTCTGAGTATATCCGGAGATATCCGGAAAAAACAGAAATTTCGGAAAATGCTTTTTATTTTTCAAAGGATTCGAAAATAAATTGCACTTCCACATTGCCACTTTTTTCCTGCTACATAATGGTGTTTTCAGATGCTACATAAGACGTTTCGTCTTCCGGCCACCATCATCAACTTAATTTTTTCTTATGAGCGCTACAATGGATTCTTTCTGTTTTGAATAGAACCAGATTTCATCTTTTCAATGACGTATCATCATTTATCATTCTTTTTCGAAAAATTGGAAATATTGAAAAAAATTAATTATTATCATGATAGGCTTTGACTTTGATGTTTCTAAATGTGACTTTCAATTTGTTACAATTAATGACATTTTGTTATTGTACAATTCATTGAATTTTTAGTGAAAAATGGCTTTCACGAATGAAGAATGATACAAATGACATATGATACAAATTTATTACAAATACAATAGAAACAGTGTTAGGATATTGGGAATGTATTTAAACTTGTAATCCGAAAGACAACAACTACATCGAACTATGTTCAAGTTATTGAATCAAAATCTCACCGAGTTTGGTTCGCTTGAAAAGCCAATGAAAAAATACGGAGACAGAATCAAAAATCAAAAAATTTGATAAATGAGGTATGTATGAGGTAAATTAGACATTGTGCCCTTTTCAATGAAGATAGAACTTTGAATAAATAACAATGATTAACTAAAATATAAAGACAAAAACGAATCACAGCAAATGCTCAAAATGCTGGCCTAGTAAACGTGTTTTCATTTTCCAGGAAAACAGGAAAATTAGGTCTCCTTATTAATTACAAAATTCTAATCGCCTTTCCGGATCACTTGGATGCAATTTTTAAGATGTGTATTTTGTAACATTTTAAACAACTTTTTTTGAGATGTCTCCAAGCACTTCTATGACAAATATTCATTTCGGAGAAAATTTGACGTGTAGATTACCCTGGCTTAATGTTTCTCTGCAAATTATTAATTTTTATTGAAAAGGACACAATGTTTGACTTACCTCATACATACCTCATTTATCAAATTTCCTTTAGTTTCCTGGTACATTCTATCTCCGTATTTTTTCCTCGGCTTTTCAAATGAACCAAATTCGGTGAGATTTTAATCCAATAACTCGAACATAGTTCGATGTGGTTATAGCCTTTCCGGATACAAGTTTAAATACATTTCTGATGTCCTAACTCTGTTTCTATCTTATTTGTAATAAATTTGTATCATATCTCTTTTTTTCTTCATCTGTGATTGCCATTTTTCGCCACAAATTCAATGACTTGTTCAATAACAAAATGTCATTGAGTGTAATAAATTGAAAGTCAAATTTAGAAACATCAAAGTCAAAGCCTATTATGATAAGAATAAATTTTTTTCGATATCTCCAATTTTTCGATAAAGGATGACAACTTATGATACATCATTGAAAAGGTAAAAATCTGGTTCTTTCAAAACAAAAAGAATCCAATGTAGCGCCCATAATAAAAAATTAAGTTAATGATGGTGGACGGAAGACGAAACGTCGGATAGCAAATTTGAAAACACCATTATGTAGCACGGAAAAAGTGGCAATGTGGAAGTGCAATTTATTTTCGAATCCTTTGAAAAATAAAGCCAGAAAAAAATAAAAATCATTTTTCGAAATTTCTGTTTTTATCGGATATCTCTGGATATACTCCGAATTTCAGAAATTTCTCAGCGGCATATTGATATCCGGTAAATACGCAACTTTGCCCCAATTCAACCATCTTCGTATCTCTCATAGTTTCCGAGATCCCAATGGTGAGGATCGAATTTCAATCACCCAGTATATTTTACTTTGTTTTTTGAGATTTATGATATTATTCTTTCGACTTACGTGTTTATCACATAGAGTGCTACATGAATCAAATAAGGTATCATGTGCATATTACTCTGAGGTCCTCCACCTCCAGTATCTTCGTGAAATGTTTTTTCCTGAGCAAATTTAAATAACAATATTTTCAAGTCGTGGATGGTAGAACTGTGACCAATATCCCTATGGTTGGTACTTTCTTGTAAATAGGTGTTATGCCTTGCCAAACAGCTGGCAAAAGCAGATTCCGGTACCTGAGGACCCCACAGCGGAAGTAAACCATTACACTTAGTGTTTGCATTTTGCAAGGCTGCAGACTCCCACTCATCACGGGCCCTCGCTAATCTTACTGCACTCATATGGCAATCAATGTGAACTATGTTGAAATGACTGACAGTTGTATATCCAATTGTTTTCCTTGGTTTTGCTTCAAACTCATCTACATTACATCGTTTTGTAAAAGTGTATAGACCTAACACTTTTGTTGGCTGGTATTTGTAACCCTCACGACAAATGCAGCATACCAATCCTGATTCTTCTCCAAGTTCTTCTATTTGCTGAAGTATTGCTGACTTGGCAGTAACCTGTCCTTTGTCATTGGTTCGCATACCTAATTGACCTAACTGTTTTTCTCTCATTGCCATAGCCAGACGCTTTTTCTCTGACCTTGTGAAGTCGCGAACCTCGTCAATTTGTTTGGCAACTTCTGGATTTGTACACAAAGCTTCTAGAAGATTTTCTGCTAGAGAACCTACGTGTTCATCTGAGGAAACTTGTTCCAGTCTATGAATAATTGGGATTGTTTCTGCAGAAGCAATGGCAACCTAAAAATTCAATAATTCAAATTAAGGCAAGTTGTACATATATAAGTGAAAAATGTATTACCTGTGTTTTTTCATGACTATGGGCCAACCCAGTTAAAAATCTCAGAATATACTTCAATGACGGTTTCGAAATAAAATCTTTCAATTCATCACTATCTACACGCAATAAAGTTGGCTTCACACAAGGTGCATGCATTGTGATATATTCAAGTGCATTTTTCACTATGTCCCTCAATATAATGTGATCCTTAAGAGTATTTCCGATAGCATTTTTCTCAATGCCATTTGTTAAGATACAGAACATTTCAAGTTTTTGTTGGTCTTCGGAATTGTGATCTGAATCATACTTTTTGAAGTGAAGTACTGAGCTAAAGTGATTTAGAAGAATTTTCATTTTTTCTTCATTGCCATAAACCAAAGCTGCTAGAACTTTTGTGAGATGCACTAATACAGCATTGTTATTTTTAACAATAGATTGGGTGGTGCAATTTAATAAAGATTTTACATATTCTGGGCTACCAAATGTTTGGGAGAATTCTTTGAATTTGTCTAAAGATTCACTAGTTGCTTTGGACAAAATTGTTTCCATTATCTGAAAAAGAAACTCTCAAAAATCTATCGGAGAAATATTCTTTCAAACTTACATCTAAAAGCTGTTCAGTTACAGCTGCTTGACTAGAATCAGGATCACTGTCCAAACAAAGTTGTAAAGTACGGAGAAACACTTCCATGGCTCCCACTTCAGGTTTTATAAGTACTTCCTGGCATCGATTAACTTTGACACACAACCTGAACAATTTCAATAATACCTGCAGCAACGGTCTGGCTTTATAAACACTTGGGATAGCTCCTAATCTGGTAACCATCACCTAAAATTTCCAAAGGGTAGTCATTAATTACTCTCACATTAAAAGGTAGATTGATTTCAAATAATTCAGAAAAAATAATACCTGTTACAAGTGTATTTTCAACAAAACAAATATTGTTAAATATAATATCCATTTCATAAAACCACGATGAAAAAACATAACTATGAATAGCAAGTAAAGCAAGAATTTGAAGTATTTGGCAATCTTCTTGCAAGTTCACTTCCATGGATCTGTTTAGATCATCAGTGAAGTATAAAAAAATGCCAATACGTTGTTAGGTGAGAGTGAGATATAAAATTAAGGACTTATGAAAAGTTTTAAATATAGGTAGTGCAAAATTATATTTTAAATAATCTGAAAAAATTATATCAATGTCTAGGAAGCCACATTGAAATCATGTGATCTTTAAGAATCAGTGACATTCCTCTAATATTAACAGAAAAACGAATTCTAATTATATTGCTAGCAATTTTAAATGAAATGAAGGTAATCTCATTTATGACCTATCGAATTTAACTATTATAACAAAGAAGGAACATTGTATTTTTTGTATTTTTATTAATATAATAGCTTGCTAGTAAAATTTTTAACAAATCAGAATTGTAAAATAAATGTATTAAATATACCAAAAACCGAAAATGCATTAAAAAAAGTATTACAGCTCTAACCACAGTCGGAGCAGACCACATATCACAATCCTTGAAGGTCATCATTTACTGGAGAAAAAGCAAGTTCCTTTTTGATGATCAAGATTCAGAATTTTGAGAGAGTTCAAATATAATGAAACTTGTAAAAGTTCTCTTTTTTTTGGCATATTAAACAGACACAATAATTGACGGACAATTGAATAAACAGACAGTACATAAAGCAAGCCCGATTATTAGATTTCAATATATGTATCAGTACACAAAAAAAGCCCAATATATTTTTATACCTGAAGTCCATTGCAATCTGCCAAGACATTAGCCATTCTATAAACTTCCTCATTATCCACAGCATTTTGTGATTTATTATTGAGGCTCTCAATGAACTCCTCAGTTGCATCACCAAGAAGTCCTCGCATTCTATAAACAATACGCATACCTTCATGGTCCCCCCCTTCAGCCAACCATACCTACAAAAAATTCATTGTTCAATAGAAAAAAAAATCTTCTTATACGAACCTTTTTATAAACATCTTTAACTGGCAAGTCTAAACTCATAATTTTATTGTTAACCAACAGTTCCATGCCATTATCATCTTCCAGAAGAGCTACGAGTTCGCAGTCCTGACAGATTTTATTCTTCACATCTCTCATAAGCGGCCCAAGACCAGCCTCTAGACTAGAGTAGGGATTACCCAGCATGCGACCCTGCAGAAAATCTTCTTGTTGAGGATCCTTTTCCAATGTCAGGAAAAACTCCCCAACATCATTTTCTTCTGGATAAATTATGGAACAAAGCCTCTCAAAGATAAAAACTGGAGTCAGGATATCTTGAAGGCTGTATCGTTCTACAGTTTCAATGCAAATAGACATAAACGCTTTGGTTTCTTCTTCATTTCCAGTTGTCATTTCTTCTAGCAATTCTAATAATTTTTCTTGAGTATCATCTATTAGTCTTGTTCTTTGTACAACCAATCTCCTTAAAGATAAATAACCATTTAAAACGGCTCCCACTAATCGTCCCTTGTACTGCCTCCTGATGCAGGCATCATCAAGAAATGACGACAGTAATTCTGTTAGTTGATTTAGCGCATAACCTTGGGCAAGATCGGACGTTAAAGTAGTTTCTTCCAACTTATGGAGTTTCTCTATTTCAACTGTAATAAGATGTGCCAACACTACTAAAACTCCATGAACAGTCAAGTATTGTTTCCAAGGCACTTCTTGTATGAGGTTTTGATAAAGGGTAAGGAATTCAGCAGAACTCTCTCCTGCAATACTGAGTTCCACTAAGAAATGTGTCAAAAGGTTGAGAATCTGAAAAATAATTTACAGTAACAAAATAATTGAGAATTTGCTGTTTAGTACCTCTCTTTTTCTTTCGAAATTGCCACACATATACTCAATAATATTACAAGCCACTTGCCTTGCCAAGCGTGAACTTGGGTTGAAAATAACAGCTTTCAACCATGTTGTATCATTTAAATTGAGTTTACCATTTCGGATTGATTTCTTGACATTTCTTCTCCATTTTCTTGCATATTTTTCAGTTAAGTAATATTTTCTTGTCTGAAAAACAAAATTATGTACATTATGTAAATGACAAAAGTAAATTGATGGATGTAGCCACTACTACATGGTAGATCAATATGAAAAATGAGAAATAAAACTTTCTCATGAAAAATTGAGTAAATACCATATTTAATGAACTTATGCCATGGGGCAATTTCATACGATAAGATAGTGTAAAAAAAAACATGGTAGGCCATAAGAACAAAACTTTCATTCACAATATCTTTGACATTTACACAGAGATATAGACAGGTAGCTCATTTATTTCCAAGATTGATTACATGAACCTCCTATGACAATTTACAATCTATTGTTACTGCCAAACATTTCATCAAAAAATGGTCCTCCAGAATTAACTTGTGATTCAGAGTACAGAGAGTTGAAGAGCCACACACAAATATAAACAATCAGACAAAACCACAAAATTTAAAAATTACCAAGGACACCTTACATGTCAACCCGAGGTTGGAATACAACATCCAGTTGTTGGGTAACGAAATTTTTCTACTTGAGGCATTTTTAAATGATTACAAACCCGAATTTCTACTAATTAGTGACACTGGCAATCTGTACATCAAATGAGAGTCATCAGCTTTGAAAATTATCGTCTCAGTGCTCATTTATGTCGCCCTATCTACAAACACGGAGGAGTAGGTATCTTTTCGAAAAATGGCTACAACGACAACATGCTGAAGGAGCTAAACAACTTCTTTGTAGTAAATATTTCCGAGTGATGTGCTATCAAAGTAAGAAACCTCAACACTGTAATTGTATGTTATTATCGACTTCCTCAATCAGATGATAATTAATTTCTTTGAATAAAAATATTATTATTGGTGGAAACATGTTGAGTAATTACCCCTTCAAATATTCTTTTATGGATCAATTATTGTCCAATGGAACCATACCTGCTATAAAAGAACCAACAAGAATCAATGCAACCTCTTCCACTCTAATTGACAACATAATTGTTAATGAATATGTTGATGTCATTTCCCTAGAGTTATCAAATCCTATTTATCTGATCATTTTGCACAATCAATCTATGTGAAAAAGCATTTTTCAATATTGATTACGAATATATTCAATCAAACATAGAATTTTGCAAAACTCTCTTTTTTTGCACCTGCAGAATGTCTTGAAGTAAAGAGTGTAATTGCAAATATGAAAAATGCAGTCCTCAGGATGTGACGAGAAGAAAATATAGAGAATTATAGATCAATAACTTCATGTTCAAGTATTGGAAAAGTTTCTGAAGCAGTTGTCAACGACAGATTATTGAATTTCTTAAACACTACTGATAGATTATCTGATTGTCAACATGGATTCACAAAAAATAGAAGCACCGAAAAAAAACTATTATTTATTCATCACTTTTTATTTTGTCCCTTTCAAAGTAGTCCCCCTCAGATAATACACTTGTGTCAGCTTTTTTCAATCCTCGTTCAGTTCTGATTTGCACTTTTTGGTATATCCTTGAGCTCTCTCAGCGATTCGGTTATTATCTCCTCAATCGTTGCAAACTCCGTCCTTTCATGGCCGCCCTTCAATCTTAGGAACAGAAAAAAGTCGCAGGGGGCGAAATCTGTTGGATGAGGCATAATTACGGTGTTGTTTTTAGCTCAAAATTCAGCAATTTTGGAACGAACTTTGCTACTACACGCTTCATTCATTAAATTTCCAAAAATTTTGCATAGCATGAGTCAACCGATATGCCGACATTCTCAGCAACTTCTCTAATACTGATTCAACAATTCTCCACAACAATGTTTTTCACTTTCTCAACATTTTCATCGTTTTTTGGCGTGCTGGGGCGTCCAAGGCGAGCGTCGTCATTCACATCTTCTTGACCTTCTGTGAAAAGCTTGTACCACTTTTGTAAACATTTTTCTGCCTCAGAGTACAGTCACCGTATGCCACCGTCAACATTTCAAGTATTTTTAATTCCATTTTTTACACAAAATTTGATGCAAATTCTTTGATTAATTTTTTTAAGATAGCAAAAAATCGCCAAACACTTCTAACTTTTGTGCCTCTCACCAACAAAATAAACATGCTAAACAGCTGAAACTGTGATCATATATTCGAAACGAGTGTACCATCATAAAAAAATCTTGAGTGTAGCCCGCGAAGTTTGAACATTCATCTTATTTTTTAACAAACCTCGTATCCCCACAGTTTGGTCACCTTATTTTGTATTAGACTGAGAATATCGAAATGGTTCAGAAAAATTCTATCAGATAAATGCATTTAAAAAAGGCTCAATTTTTGGCACCTATCATTATGTCCAAAAACTGACAAAACTATACCTTCATCACTTGAAAATCGAAGAATCATATTCGACCATTGCATTCTTCACAAACTTTTCTCAGGTAACATTAATTATCCTGAACTTTTAGGAGACTGTGGGTCAAGTATTTCTGTGAAATGAACTAGAAATGTACAACCTTTTTGCACAGCCATCTGTCACACAAATTATACCTTTCATGCCCCGGTAAACAGAATACCAAGACTTGCAAATATATTAATCAAATCAAGCAGAAAGAGACTGCAAATATCCAGTAAAAACTCTCTCGATGTAAACTTCTATAATAAACTACCAACATTCATGAAAAACATGAACCCCCAAAATTTCAAAAATTTTTTGAAAGACTTCTTGACAACACATGCTTGCTATTCTACAAAAGAATATATGGCGGCCCTCACGGCAATGAGTCATTGAACATGTATCCTTAAACTTTGATTTGACAATGTGTGTGTGTGTGTGTGTGTGTGTGTGTGTGTGTGTGTGT
>WOGP01006075.1:0-12647 GCA_015342065.1 Leptinotarsa undecemlineata | reverse complement strand
TCTTTCATGGGTCTTGTGTCTTTACAGCACCATTTGCCAATAATTACAGACCATACAAGGTGACGTATAAAGTCGTAATCTGAGGAATGAAAAAATATTTTTTATAAAACTATGAAAACAATAGATTACGAGAAATTTATGGATATGGATGTGGTAATATAGAAGATGATTTGGTCGGTCGGCAGCCTGTCGGTTCAACGTGGGTGCTTTGTTCACTCACTCAAATCGACAGCCGTGTTGTTCGGTGGTTCAAGCCCCAGGTTGAACGATCGATTTTTACTTGCTATCGTCCAACACGTGTTAGGAATCACACGTTAAAACGTGAGACCCCGTTAGTTCTTAGACTGCACAAGTTTCGACTTCTGAGGGTTGTTGCCCCAGGTTGAACGATCGATTTTTACTTGCTATCGTCCAACACGTGTTAGGAATCACACGTTAAAACGTGAGACCCCGTTAGTTCTTAGACTGCAGAAGTTTCGACTTCTGAGGGTTGTTGACCGTAGGGGTGCGACGAAAAAATAGCGATATCTCCGTAGTCATTAGAGATAACACTATCAAACCTGGTGTTGTTGGATTCCTCATTATCATTCCTGGCCGATCTTATAATAATATACAAGATGGAAGATGGAAATATTGCTGCCAGTCCCATATAGGGGCTGATACATGGAAAAATAATGGAAGTTTTAAAAATGGGTATCTTGATAAGATTACAAGTTACAACACTATTAATATGTACGAAAAAACTTTTGGTAAGATTTATTGAAGAATAACATTGCTGAGACGTACTTTTCAACGTTCTGGTCGAATGTCTTGATGGGCAGAACGGAAAATAATGGACAGTCTTCGAGAAAAACGGCACAAAGTCGATAAAATGGCGTGTGGGAAAATGAAAACTAGAACCTGTCACAAATAAGCAATGTTTCATTATTCTCACTTTTAAGTCGTCTATCATTCTTTTACGGAATAATGTATTTGACATAATTCTACATTAATTTTTATTCATTATATAATTGAACCAACCATTCCATAATCGCATTCCTATTTGTCACATAGTTTTATTCACTTCATCCACTACTGGACTAATATTTCAACCAATATCATGTATTTTTATCAAGTTACCAGTTGTCTATTGGTTGGCATGACGACGTATCATTAGAAATGTCCGTACTCATGTAATGCATACATGGTAACTAAAGATTTTTCTAATGTTTGCATCTTTTGCCTGGTTATTTATTATTTCATACCAATCTGATGGCTTTTATTCAAAATATGCAACAATATTTTCTATATACATACAATGGCAAAATTAGATGGCTTAAATAATGAAGAAAAACGGGAGATTGCTATTCAACAAAGGCAAGAATCAGGACTACCGATCTGATTGACAACTCAACAAGACTGTGCCTCAATTGCAATAGGGCAGTAATGGAAAAGATAATTGATATGGAAGACGACTGGACGTTGCTCAAGCTGAATATTTCGAAACAAACTTCGAGGGAATCATTGTAACGCTAAACTCAATCTAAATCCGTTAACTCTGAAGTGACGAGTCAATTTTTTTGTTTCGAAAATCATTTATATTAGAGGTAATGCCAGGTCATGCAAACATCACTTGGATGAGAACGGTTTTTTCCTGAGACAAAATCTTCCTGGGGTGCAGTTCAATTTTCGATTATATAAAATGTAAAAAAGGAATTTGGTGGCTTTCTTACAAGAACTTGGGAATGTATAGAATATGGGATTACAAGGATGAAGAGAGTTTCACAGTTGAAGAATTCATATTGATGCAATTTTAATGAATAAGGTTCAGTTCCGCAATATCTAGGTATACCTACTGCGAATCTGTACAGTAGAAGATAGATACAGATATATTTATAAAATAGATCTCCTTGCTTTTTGTGCAAACTCGAACAAGGGTTCTTCGATGCCTTTTTGAAAGTCACAGCAATGCACAAGTTTGGCAATTTCAAATGTAAGGTCACTTGCACAAAGATTTGTCCAAAAAAATATTGGTTTCGGTTCAATCACTCGAGAACAATACATTCAACGCCATGTTAATCAGTTCACAAATATATTATAAAATCCAAATCCTGTTGTAAGTTTTTATCGACCACAATATCAACCCATCACCTTTATTATTTAAGGAACTTTCTTCTTATTTGTGGAGCAATTATTAACAAATACCATCCAGTGGTTGAAATGAGAGAAGCAGATGCAGAATTAGCCCAATTGATTCTGGAAAGATCTCGCCAGGTAAATAGAGTACAGAACATAGTAAAGGAAGAAAATCTCAGTAGACGAGGAAGATGGATATCATTGGACCATCATCATTTTCCTTATTTTTCTGGGGTGACTACAAGATTCAAATCAGATGGAAGCACCAAATGAACCTCATTTCGCTACCTCACTTCGATATCCCGGATTACTTTGTTTCAGAGTTTTTTCCTGTCATCGCAATCATACAAAATATATAATGTGAATAATGTACACAAATGAAAATGATAACCCTATAACAGGTTATTATTGTACCTGTAAGGCAGGTGCCAGAACACTGAGCACATGTACTCATATATCTAGTGTTCTTTGATTCATTGGATAGGCCAGACATGAACCAACTATCAAGTATTCGTTAACAAACTTGTTGGACTACATTATCGATGCGGGAAATCGAAATGGAAATGAGGTGGAACCTCATATCACTGACTGAGTGCGCTTCAGTTCGTGCAACAAATTCTTTAATATTGTTTTGTTGATAAATTATTATTTCAATGTATATAATTCATTACATTGAAATTTCACAAAGTGTTATTCTTTAATAAACATTGCGACGTTTTTTTACGTACAAATGCTGTAATACGATTGACTTCCCCGGTATCGCCCCTTATATTTCAACTGAATCATCGTTTATATAACCATATCCATTGACTAACTTTTAAATTTTAAACAATCTATTGTTTTCATAATGTTATAAACATTGTTTTTTCATTCCTCGGATTACCACTTTATACGTCACCCATATGGTCATGGTATAGTCATGAAAGAATTGCTTAAATCACATGCTACAATTTCCAAGAGGCATGAAGATGCAAAGTAATAAATAATAAAAGTTTCTCCCGTTTTACTACAAAATTTCCCATTTTGCCGACTTTGAGCAACTTTTTCCTCAAAAACTGTTAATTATTTTTCGTTGTGCCCGTGAAACTTGATCAGGACATTCAAAAGTTTATCATACCAAAAAATCAGCAGAATTCACTGAAAGCCATTTTCCATGAGGTTTGTGCGTTGTCCTTTGTCTCTTTGTACATGTTGTTGACTGATAAATTGGTTGAGGCTTTCGCGGCCGAGATTTTCAGTATTACTATCTTCATTCGGGCCTTCAAATCCAAATAAAGATAGTGTAACGAATCTGATACCGTAACCAAACCTAAGGCCCCCCGGAACAGTACGCCGGCCACCGCAAAAGAATGCAGTCGGTAACCGCCGGTAAAACTCTAGTCGAGTATCGAACGTACTACAGGTTTCTAGAAAGAACCGTTATATTATATAAGTCCGGCTTCCCGACCCAAGAGGGCAGTTCAGAAAGTGAATCGAGCTGCTAAACAAGAAATTCAAATAGTGGAAATAAATTAAGCGTTAGTTCCTAAGTGTTGTAGTAAATAAATTAGTTTGTGATTGGTGAAATATTGTTGGACATAAATTTGTTTAAGACAGTTAATTTCTTAATTTGTTACAAATGATTCTGTACCATACGAATTTTGTGCGCAATTACGAGGCAGTATTCTCACGACCGGTCATTCATTCTAAACAACCCCATGTACTGTTATATTATTTGCTAATATTATAAGACAAAAAAATCATATTTCTGAGGACTTTCAAAGATTGGCTGTTTTACTTATTTCCTACCGCGACTAAAATGCATAGTGCCCTAATC
The DNA here is from genome assembly GCA_015342065.1 of Leptinotarsa undecemlineata. Classification (NCBI taxonomy): domain Eukaryota; kingdom Metazoa; phylum Arthropoda; class Insecta; order Coleoptera; family Chrysomelidae; genus Leptinotarsa; species Leptinotarsa undecemlineata. Next base: position 8,716 of record WOGP01006075.1, on the reverse strand, counting down.
AATATATTTTTGTTTAATCATTTCCCAAAGTCAACCTACCTTCTGAAATATATTCGTATTTTAATCAGCAACAGGCGATAATGGTACTGAGAATAATAATGCAGCCTTCAAAAACTAATTGTTGCTAAATTATTTCGTTCGTGACTAAACAATATTTCAATGAGTTCGTTGGTTTGTAACTTTTGTTCTCGTTTGGAAATGTTTTCAACATTCGTCGATTTGATTTTTATGACTATTGGCCTCATTCTTTTGATCAGAATTTACGTATGGCTTATTTGTGCCAGATGCATCAGTCCAGTTTGTCTCGTGGGAAAAACGGCTTTGATTACAGGAGGAAGTTCAGGTAATTTAAGAATAAAATTATCATTTACAACAACTATCTTTTATTTTACGATAAATGATGAACTTCGGGTTCCTCAGAAAATCTCAACAAATATTTTGGTTCATGTTTTATTTTTAGCGTGGTATCTCACCATGATCTGACTTCTCCAACAGTCTATACTGGATAACCTAAATTTTTTACTTGGTTTTTTATAATGATGAAATCATTATTTAACATGAAATGAATTCTATTATATCTACATTATTATTATCATCAACAGTCTACAACGTTCCTACTTATAACAACAGATAAATACTTGTGGAAACAGCTTGTGATTCATTATTTGTTCTTTCCATGGTTATTTTTATGGTATCTTTTTAAAGCTGTTAAAAATTGTTTTGAAGCTTGTGCTTCTAATACATTTTAGTGGATTGGAGATCGAAGAGAAAGACAATCATATAATTTACCATTTGAGGCTACACACTACTCAAACCGGGAAAACCGCTTGCCAACTCACATATCGTTATATTTTCCATTACCTTTCCATTTTAGGCCTCATTATTTGCTCTGCTGAGGGTGACTTAACTTTTGTCTGCTTGGTGAGTAGAACATTTCAACCAGTGGTTCAACCTCACCAGTTTAATATCATACATTTGATTCTGAGGCCGTTTCATTCGATCGGTTCAGGATATGTTGACTCCTAAGTTTGAAACACAAAAGACATTCTTCTACAGATATTTTTTTGCCCAGGTCGGAATTTACTATAGTGGTCTCCCAGCTGTTCATAAATATGTCTGCTGAAAGTGAACTGAGGGGTGAGCCCACTGGTAAACCTGAATAATGTTTATAAAATTTGTTGTTCAACTGTGAGTAACTCTAATTTGGGCACAGATCTAAAACTGTTGAAATTTCAAAAAAAGTGATATGGTCTACTTTGGCTTGATCTAATATATCTAAAATATGGGGCTTACATTCGTTGTACGGTATGTTGAAGAACATACTCTTTACATCGAATGAAACCAAAATTGAATTAGGTGGCATGGTTTGGTTACTTATGTTTTCCACTGAAGTCAGTGAATTTTTAATGCTATGAGGTGGGACGAAATTGGTAATATTTTTGAACTACTCATTAAGACGTATTCCTAGTTTTCTTACTGGAGAAATAGGATGGAAGAGTTGCAAACCCAATTGCAGGTGCAACCTATTAAATAATCAAATTGATCTAGTTTACTCACCGGTTTTCAAATTAGCGTACCCACATTGCCACAGGTAAACAAAATTCAGGTACTCAATTGAGTTGAATACCTCTGTTATTACCTACAGTGGTGTTGTATAAGGGTTGATGTCATCAATTATTTATAGTTTAATATATAGTTTGAGAATGTCCTTATAGGATGAAACTGCAGTAAGGTCAGTTACAAATAAAAGTGATAAAAAACATAGAAAGTTTCATGTTTCATTTTGATTTTCTATCACGTAGAAACCGCTAAATTCATCAATTTAGAGAAATAATGTGGTCATCGAGATGATGTAGCATTGTCGGGATGTTGAAATTGAATGCTGTTCTTCGGCTATCCGAATATTGCCTCCACCCAATATACCATAAAAACCATAGTTTCCTCAGGTGAAAGTATACTACAATTTTGATTTATTCTATCAAACATTATTTATTTAAATGAAATGTTATTTCCCAGTTTTAATTTGAGAAATGTTTATGAACATTCTTATCGCCGTCGTGGCATCAATATTAAAACTCTTAAACATTTTACGCCTGTAAAATTTCAATTTATTTTATTTGTACCTCAAAAAAATTGACTTAGTTGATAAGTGATGAAGTAAAAGTGACAAAAAAGGAGTATTTGAAATATTCGTTTTTGAGAAATACGTTCGTATTGCATTTTTTTGAGACGAAATCTCGAATAGAATTTTCATCTGCAACACAGCTTAACGTGTTGGTAGAGAAGAAACTAAAATATTTAACCACAGGCATCCAGAGGGACGATAACTATTAGCAAAATTTCAAGAAACCGGTACAGTCACAAGTAAAAAAAGGGATCAATCAAGATTACTGGACGAAGTAACGCATATTGAAGAACTCTGACAGTTTGCAATGAATCAAACTTTATCGACTCGTCAGGCAGCTACAGCAACCTATCCTCGAATCTGCAAAAAAAGTACTCAAATTACATAATGCAATTCCTTCGAAAACTTGGTTACGATGACCCCGACAGAAAACTTGAATTCTGTGAAATTATGACAGCTAGAATTGTCGCAGAACCTCGACTCAACAAAAATATTCGCTTTAGTGACGAGTGCACTTTTTATTTGAATGGGCACACAAGTAAACAAAACGACTATTTAAAGAAGGGTATACGCAATACCCTGAAAAAGTTAAGGAAGGAGCACCTCCTTATTATTTAGTTCTAAATAGACATTGCAAGAAGAGGTCTTATTAAGTGCCCTCCTAGATCCCCAGACTTATCTCCTCTTGATTTCTTCCTCGGCGGTCCACCTACAATATGTTGTTTTCACAACCTGTCTCAATAGGGCAACCGTAGGAAGGAATGGTCCAAGAATGCCGATCCATTTCCAAAGAAATCAGGGAAAAAAAGATTTGTTGAATGAAAGAAAATTCACTTCATTAAAAAAAATAAAAATGTCATATATGCACGACAAAATATTTTGTTCTTGCAAGAAAAAGTATTTCTTGACTCCCAGCTATTTCTTCAAGCATATGTTCATTGAATCAAACAAATATTTGATTGAAACAATCACATCGATCAGTTATTTCAATATAAAGAAGAATTGAATTCACGTAATATATTGTCTAATTGATAGCAAGAATTATTTAGAGTAATTCGGATATTCTATTAAACAAACAAAATTTAAAGATGGGTGAAATAGTGGAACTGATTGAAATAATCAAATGTATTTTCTATTTGAGTAAAAGTTATATTGAAAGAACATAACATATCTGCAGGATGATAGAGAATTTTGCTTGTTTTGATAATGGGAAAATTTCCACTGAAATAATGATTTTGTAGAACAAATGATGAATAGTAGTTGAACGAACAATGTTTATACCTTTTTTTCTCAAAAAAAGTTTATACCTCATTGTGAGTATCTTGCTGATAGTGTAAATCATTTCGAAAGTTCAAAATAAGTATGAATAATAATAAACCAAATGAAATAAAGTTACAAATCAAAATTCTTTCCTCTTGTTTGGATTCGGTTATTGGATACAATCAACCAAATATTATACTAACTTGAGTACCAGCATCTCGTTGGTAGTAATGGAGCTTCAGATCGGTTCTACTGAAAATTACTTTTCTCGTCTCTAAGACTTCAATATGCTTTTTACCATCAAATATTTTACCATAAAAAAATCATTAGACCATCGATTGTTGACATCGCCTGTTGATGCTGATTCGATTAGTACCTGAAGTTTGTAGATAAAAAGCATTACGTTGTTTCAGTACTGAGAAAAGTACTTTTCGGCAGAATCAGAAATACACAGTCAGTGACTGAATTTACATGAATCTCCAATCGAAATAGATCAAGTTATTGAATAATTGTGAGAATATATTATAGTTTGTTCAACAACCCAATTTCTTAATACATGAAGTACAATTTATATCATTTTCTCAACTAGATTATGCTATGGAAATGCCATGGAAAATTTTTCAACATGAGAATGAGTAAAATGTAAATACAAATCGAGAAATTCTAGTAACAAATTTATTCAAACAATTAATAAATTGTAATAGACTTCTACAAATGTTAAAAAAAAATTAATTCTTCACAAATGGTTAATCCAAATCTGAAACATTAACATATTTTATTATTTATTATTATTATTGGTGATATCTACTAAAAAAAATAGAGTCGATTTCGAAACCTTTCACTGAAGTAATGTTCTAAAAAGAAAGAGAACAGAGATTAATGATTATCTACATTTGGATCAATTGCTACTAATTAGCTTCGATATTATCTTATAGAAATATAAAAATACTTATAATTATTTTTTTTTCTCAAATCCAATTTAACAAATGGAGGTATCCTTATTTTTTGATAATAGGAAAATGATAATCAATTCACTCAACAACATGTACTTTTTTAAAGATGGAATCGAAAACATCGAAGCTTTCCTTCAGTCATTACGTTAAACAATAAGAGCTTCAAGCCACTTTTATAGAGGATAGCTGTCGACAAAAATATATAGGCACGTGCTTGAAAACAACGATGTGCGTTCATCCATTACATGCTATTCATAATTATTTCAAAATATGGAATGGAAGAAAGTGAGTATATAAATATCAACATACCTGTGAAAACACTGAAAAACTTCAAACCACGTATAATCAAAAAGAAACTGTAAACCTCTCCGTCATTTCCTTGCAAAACACAAAATACATTTTTAATTCTTATTCCATTGACCTATTCTATGAACCTATTGAGCACGGTGTTCCACAAGGTTCGATACTCGGGCCCCTGCTCTTTGTTATTTATGTTAATGACATATGAAATTTCAGGTCCAAAGGTAATGAAAGAAGTTGAAAATCAAGCCAACACTTGGTTTCTAGCAAATAAATTGAAGTTGAATAGTGACAAAACTCAAAATCTTGAGTAAGCTACAGTAAGTTCAGCTAACAAAAGTGTAAAATTACTTGGCATTACTCTCGACAGTACTTTATCTTGGCATCAACATACATATCTTCTTGCAAATAAACTATCTGGTACGATATATATCATTTGTCAATTTCCAAACATCATGAGCGGTGAGATTCTAAAAATTACGTATTTTGCATTATTTCACTCACACATCAGCTACGGTGTTGTTCTTCAGTGGAACTCTTCTGGTTCGATGAGAATTTTCAAACTACAGAAAAAACTGTAAGAATACTGGACTTCTCAATGGGTACTGTCCTTTAGAAGACACCTGAACAAAATAAAACTCTATGACACAAACTCCAGCTGCAGACAAGGAAACAAAACGTCGGAGATTTGTTATATTTCCTGCGAATGTGTGACACTGGAATGGAAAGCAGGAAATTCATGGTCAACCAAGAAGTAGATGATAGTCATCCAGTGAAATTCCTATACTTATAAATATAAGGAACGGGCGGCAAGAATTGCTGGGAAAAAAACGTTACGAGTCAATATTGTTTTCCAGAAACTGAAAAAGAATAGCCATGGGGCTCCCAAGCAAAGACTGTTTCGTAATATCAAATGTATTTGGGTTTCATCGCTTGTATTCATAACGTCGATCAAATACTCAGCTTGCCCAAGTTTTAACTCTTTTGTTATCCGCATGGGAATTATAATTGGTTAACGGAGAAACACATTTCAACCATTGTCAAATAACCCGTTATACGATTCGTTTGAGAGTTTTATACTGAACACTTGTCAACTGGTTTGAATATTAGTCAAAAAAGTTTCTGTTATCGTCTCTCATAATCAATATATAATTTGTTTAATTGGGAAAGTTTCATGGAATTGAAGTCTACCAGACAAACTATAATGAATTCTACTGCTTTTCGAAACTACAGTGTCGTTCAGGATGAATATTTCAAAACAGCAGATGACTCAATATTCCACTGAGGTCAAAAAGGTGTTGTAAAATAATCAAAAAATGTTATCTTCGATCTGATGCATCACGATATTCACCGACAAATCTCTTCGACTTCTTCGGCGAGCATGACTCGCAGCAGACCAATCGCATAAACAACTCTATTCCCAACTCACCGGTGATCCTGCCAAAGTTATAATCCAGTTTTGTGACACTATTATCCAGTCGTTCATTCACGGGATCACAAAACAACCCGAAAAACACCGCCAACCGCGACCAGCACGTTCAATGCAACAAACGACACATGTGAGAAACAAAAGAAACACAGAAAGTACTCGAAAACCGACTTTACACCTGGCGTCAGTGAACAGGTAGATCTTGAATTAAACGGGCGAAGCACCTCTCAGGTGTTCGGGTACCGTCGGTACCATTCGGGTAGCAAGAAGAATGCTGGCGCGGGCAATGCGAACGTCGCTGACTAATTTGGTACAAATTGTGGTACTCGTGAAATAGTGCTGGTAACCAAATTAAGTGGTTCCCAGCGGTTTCTGTAGAAAAAACTCAAATTAGTGTTTTATCTCCGGAAAGCGCTTCTCAGGTTTCAATATAGGTGATGCATTATTATCTATAGTTTCCGAATATCTAACTTCAGTTAATTAATGTAATGAAAGTGTATGATTGCTCTCTATTGGTCTGTGCGTGCTAATCTCAAAAACGCTCACGTTTAAATAAGCATCACCGATCACTTAATAATCAATTCAATTCAATAGGTTCATGAATGTGAAAAATCTATTGATTCAATGAATCGCACGCAATAGTAAAATAATCAAAAATAGAAAATTGCAAACAAATTTGAAAATAACCGTCTGTCAAATCAATAATCCCTCAGATATTCTCAATTTTTGCTGATTTCTTCAGTGGTTCTTATATAGTGTCAACAACAACAGTACAACAAAAGCAATGTAATTCCCAGCCTAGTAATCAAAAACTTTAGTATTGAAGATGTTTATCATACCTACCCAAAAAAAAATTAAAGCCTAAATTTACTGCGGGACCCGATCATATTCCTGCTTTCATCTTTGAAGATTGTGCCTCGGTTCTGATTGAACCACTAACAACTCTAATCAATCTATGCCTGGAAACATCAACTGGACCATCAATTTGGAAAATATCGAAAGTCTACCAATTTTAAAAGAGTGAGATAAAACTGAGAGATACAGACTAATTTCTATCATATGCAACTTTTTCAAAGTGTTTGAGATGCTTCTTGAGAAGACAATCTATTGTCATGTTAGCAAAATTATTAACCCCATCAACATGGCTTCATGAAAGGACGTTCAACCATCACGAATCTTGTGACAATCACTCAATGTATTGCGGAGGGTATTGATTATCAGTCTCAGACTGATGCCATCTACACTGATATTTCTGAAGCTTTCGACAGACTTGACCATAGTATCCTGCTCAACAAGCTTTCGACTTTTGACTTATCCAATGTCTTAATTACCCTCTTGGTTTGTCGTTCGTACGGGTGCGAAAGCTGTTTAATGGAAAAACAGATTTGTTAAACAGACATAAATGTATTTTTACAACCATGAGCAGTACATGTAGTGTATGAAATAAATAAATAAATAATTCAGTCAGTTTTGCCAAATCACCATAGATAGATAAATCATTACAAGAACTCGGTCTTTCGCAGACATCATCTTGGCGAATTTTGCAACGTGACTTGGACCTGCACGCGTACAAAATTCAACTGACCCAGAAATTGAAGGTAAACGATCATAGACAACGACGTGTGTCCGCTGAATGAGCTCTGAGCAGTTGACAACTGACCCTAAATTTCATTGAAAAATCATCTTCCGCAATGAGGCCCATTTCTGGATGGTACATCCATACATCCATACATGGATGGAGGTACGCGAACAACGATACCAATCCACACGAGATCCAAGAGTGTTCAATGCATTCCAAAATAGTCATTATTTGGTGTGGATTATGAGCTGATGGCGTCATTGGTCCATATATATTTGAGAACATTGTCACAATGGATATTCTGCACGAGCGATTTGAGGACATGATCATCTCACGTGGAGGTGATGTGTATTGGCCTTCGAAATCTTGTGATTTGACCACATCAGACTTTTTCTTCTAGTCGCAGCTGTAAGAGAATAAGCAGAAACCACAGCGGTCTTCAAACTCAATATAACCCATGCCATTAGTTGAATTCAGCCTGCATTATGCGCCAGAGTCATGGGAAATTGGACGTTCAGTTAATTTTTTTGGTCAAGTTATTATACCTTACTGCTATGACAAGTCAATAATGTATGACATAAATGTAAATTACAATTAAAATTACCGAAAAGGTGTAGGTAGTACATTAAAATTGTATATGATACAAGCACAAAATAAAGTAAATAAATCATAGTCAGACGCACCATACTAGGCATTCTCTAAAAGATATTTATTCAGTTTCCGTTTGAAATTAGCGAGGGATGCATTTTTCATTGATCGGGGCAGTGAGTTGTACAATGGTATGTGTGAGTTACATCTCCTTGTTATTTCTAGTCTTTGGTTTGGTGCTCTAATATTATCCTCGTTTCTAGTATTACACGAATGGTTGTTACCATTTGTAGTAAACTTTTGTAAATTTTCTTGAACGTGTAACAATTTACAGTATATTACACATGTATATTAAACTTAATAAACAAATTCTTACAGATCTCCATTTGACTTATTCCAGCTTAAGCTCTGATTGCTCTTTTTTGAATTTTAAATATTCTCGAGATATGAACAGATATGCGCCAGTTTATCAATCCATAAAT
>WOGP01006074.1:0-12650 GCA_015342065.1 Leptinotarsa undecemlineata | reverse complement strand
TTGTTAGTCTGGAATATCGAAGAAAGATTGGAGATTTGTCTCTCTTTTATAGATATTTCCACAGGAGGTGTTGAAGTGACGCGACGGACTATGGCTGCTCCTTGTTTTGTGGTTTAACTCAGTATACCTCGAACCCCACTGTTCGAAAACCCTTTCATTTGGAGGACTGCGTTTAAGTGGAAACCTATTTTCAAATGAAATTTATCCCCAGCGATTCAAATCCAACGTGAATCGCTACTTTCGCACAGGCACCGCTCTTAGAGTGCCTTGAGGATTTTTCTGTAGTGTTTGTATTTTGTCCTTGAAAAAATCACTCACATTTTTTTTAGAGATTGTGTGAAAAAATTAACTTGTTTCGTACGCTGGCATCATCATAAGATGAGTAGTCATCTCCTTGTACTTTCATTTTCGTCAAACCTTCAAGATTTTAGGTAACCCCAAACATAAATACGTAATTGAACGTGAAATTTTCATATCTCTTTGATCTTGGTAGGTACGAAAATTAGGAGTTCTCATTGAAAAAACAATTTCAAACTTGAAATGAGGTTCAATGTCAAATACAATTGAAGCATCATATTCCCCTTTTATTTTTTCTTCTGTCTCTGGACCCGCGAGATTTCTTTCCATGCTTTTTCCTCACTTGGTATAACAAACATTCACCAAGTCATCAAGATGAATAAACCTCTGGAGAAGCCAGCCACTCGTGTTGGCGAAACGTTAGGATGCAGTTCCAAACTACGACGGCCTTCAAACCCAAATGGAGATAGTAATACTGAAAATCTTGGCCGCAAAAGCCTCAACCAATTCATCAATTTTATTTTATTGTAACCTGCGGTTAGTGGATCTATTGCATTACCTTACAAAAACATTCACGCCACTTTGACTTTCCTGCATCTTTAGAAAGTACCCACAGTATTGTCTTCATTGTAAATTAATTTCATTCAATAACAAAAAATTATTTGTAATTTATCTAATCTGTTATGAAACGTAATGTAATCATTCGACACAAAAATAAATTAACAATATCCGTGGAAACAAAGGAAAAAGGAAACATGCACATTTTCGATTTGAATTGATTCAATTTCATAAACTTTCCGAAAAAATTCGGATGTTTCTCAACAATAAACAAACCATAACTGCAAAACCGTCACTAAATTCATCGGTTTATAACTTCTCGAACGTAAATGCCAGTATATATCTTCATAAGATACTTTAAACAGTAGTGAGTTTGACTGATTTTTTACAGATGCTGTTCGACATTTTCACGAACTGAAAATTTTCACTGTATTCATAGTCATAATGTTTTGTCAGGTGGACGATATTTGTATCAGTTTCAGTGAAAACTCGACGAAGAGTTCTTAAATTCACCGATGAGTCCACCGATTGAACTCATACTATTAAAAAAAATCTGTTTTCCGTTAAGCAGCTGTCGCACCCCCTACGAACGACAACCCTCAGAAGTAGACACTTGTGCGAGCTAAGGATTAGTGGTCTTAACTTTTAGCGTGTGATTCCTAACATGTTGATTGGTCAGTTCGTGTTTCTATTGGTTGGATGAATCAATCAGAAATTTTGTGTTGCATTCAAAAAGTCTCTTCGTTTTACTGAAATAAAACTAATCAAATCAACACACTTCTCATTACGTAAGCTAAAAGAACCAATGAAAATAATATTACACTGAAAATGTTCTGAGGTACATTGTCACTTTCGTTTTATAGATATCATTCGACAAGCAAAAGTTTTTACGAATTGACGTAGGTATTTATTGAAAAATCACTTTATTTTGAGATTTTAACTAAACAGTTTCACAAAAACGTGTTTCACCAAACAATGGCGTAAAGACACGCCCGAAGATGCCATTGCATGGCGAAACGAATGTTGCATTTTTGTAATTGATGTAATGGATTTTCATCAAATATCAAGTATATTCTACGAATTGTCCAGCATTTTGGGTAAAATTTTGGATAGCTGCCTCTTCCATTTTGAATAAAATTTTGAGTATACTCACGTATTTTGACATGTAAATTAGGAACTCCAAAAAAAATCAGTGATAAATAATTAATTGATGCAGCCGTTCCTACGTGGTAGGAGATAATCATGAAAATTGAGAAATAAAACTATCTATGTTTTTTACTAATTTCATTTGTAACTAACGTTATTGCAGTTTCGGCCTTTGAGAACATTTTTAAACTGATCTTATCACTTATTTTCAGAGTTACAGTTCTTCAAAGTTTCGTAAATGGCAACTTTCCAAACTTTTTAACACAATACAAACAATAAAAAAACAAATATTTGTTCAACACATCACCGTCACATCCAGTTGAATCAACATTTTTTTTCTACAAAAAACTTGATATCTGAAATATTATTAGTAAGCAGTGATATCAACTAGGACGTTAACCTCAAAAACGTGAAATGGAGAGATAATAATAATAATTATTTTTTCATCCTGCCAATTTACATGAATTATATAAGATTTATGTATGAATAAACAAGAAATCACAGAAGCTCTAAACATGCTTGTTAGTGACAAAATAATACTAAAAAAAATACATATATAACAAAACACAAAAGACAAAAAAGACAATATCATTAAAATTACATTGGAGAAATATAAACTTATACCTATTACCTATAATTTAATGCTCTAATACATTAGGTTACATACTAGCGAGTAGTGAAGGAGAGGAGAGATGAAAGACTATAAAAAGTATTCATCATTCGAGTCGACCAACAATGACTTCACGAAATTTTTTCCGGGTTTCTTTATGTATGTACAAAAAAGGAGCTCCTTAAATCAATAAAGTTTTTTATAGAAAAAATGTCAAACTGAAACGTGTCAAAGAAGGTGAAATAAGTTGTGAAATTAATGTGGTGAATGTTTTTTCTATAGTTTGTATTTTACGGAAATAAAGCGGAAAATTTGCAATTTTCGGAAATTTGGAGGGCTGTAACTGTGCAAATAAGAGAGAGAACTGATTTTTTCCTTTCGGATTAGTAACCTTCACATTAAAATACGTAGGTATACTCAATTTTTTTCCAAAATCGGTGGGTGCAACCTACCTTCACGGTGCAGCCAAAATTTTACTGTAACAGTTTTCTAGAATTCAATACTGTTGAATATACAACAAATATAAACAACTTCAAAAAAACGATTGATGAATTATAGTAGTCGATAATATAACTTGTATGATTGCATGATTTCAAAAGTGAATCTGTTAAAAAAATTGTTTTTCAAAAGTTTGAACAATACCATTTTACGATTCATAAGGTGTATGTTCGAATTTTGCTGCTACGTATATTTTATCAGTGATTTTTTCATTTTTTATGTTGATTCACTCGTCTCGAATGTATGTTCACAGTTTCAGCTGTTTAGCATATTCAGTTTGTTGGTGAAAGGCATGAAAGTTAGAAGTGTTTTGCGTTTTCAGCGATTTTCTGGTGACGAAAAAAGTTGATCAAAGAATTTGGATCATATTGTGTGTAAAAAATGGAATGATGTGCTCAAAAACACTCGTAATGTTGACAGTGGCATGCTGTGAATTTACTCTGACTCAGGAAAATATTCACAAGTGGTACAAGCTTTTCTGAGAAAGTTAAGAAAATGTGAATGACGACATTCGCCCTTGACGCCTCAGCACATCAACAACCGATGAAAATGTTGTAGAAGTGGAGTGGGCGTGAAGCATGTGGCAGCGATTTTCAACCAAAAAAACCATAACATAAGCATCGCTCAAGCATTGTTGAATGATGTCAACGGCGATCCAGATTTGCTCAGAAGAGTCATAACTGATGACGTATCATAGGTATATGGTTATGAGATCAAAACGAAAGTCCTATCATTTCAATTAAAGAGACCAGAAGATTCAAGACCGAAGAAATAGCACGCCAAGTTCGATCAAATGTCAAGGTTTTGCCCAGTGTTTTCTTCGATTTTTGTGGCGTATTGCATCAGGAGTTCTTGCCGCATGGTGGTACGGTGAATAATAAGTATTGTTTTAAAGTTATGCACCTCTTGCGAGAAGCAATACGAAGAATACGTTCGATATTGTGGAAAATCAATCCCTAACTTTTGCATCGCGGTAATACACATAAAACCGTAATCATGTCTCAGCCACCTTATTCACCAGATTTGACCCCATGCAACTTTTTGCTGTTCCCAAGATTGGATAGACCCATGAAAGACCTGCTTTTTGCGACGATTAAAGAGATACAAACCTAATCGCCGAGAGAACTCAAGGACATACCTATAATTGCATATCAGAAATGCTTCGAAGTTTGCAAAAAACGCCGGCAAAAGTGTATTATTTCTGAATGGGGCTAATGCAATGGAGACAAAATAGAATTTGATGAATAAATAGAAAAATGGAAATTCGTCTCATTTTTTTAACAAACAGCGTATATGTGCAATAGCTTTAATTTTTTTTACGATTAGTATTTTTCAATCTGGAAATAAGCTATTTATTTACCTATCTATATCTGAATTGTTTCATCATATCAAGCCACACAGGTACTTACCTACTTTATTTGCGAGTTTCCAGCATGAGTATTCTGTTGGACTTACGTTGTGATTTGTTGATGAAATCAAATGGATCTGAATGAATAACAAGTTTTTTCATGGGGGCAGTGTACCGCAGTTCCACATATTAATAGGCATGGATGAACTTTTCGGTATTTCCGAATGATTTCTCGCTTGATTAATATATAACTTTCCTTTTTCGTAACAAGTATTGACTTTTAATTAAAGCATTTCCGATTGCGGGCCAGTACAAAGAAAACGGTAAACATTTTGGTAACATTCCAACAAGCAGCTGAGATGATTAGAAGACTGTCATTATCTTCGATTCATTGGTGCTCTAAGGCATCATTTATCAAAGTTACGATCATTTTACTTATTTTTTTGGATGTATATATGAAAAATAATCATATATTCAAATAATGAATAACACAAATTTGTCAGTCACCAAAAAGACTTCTAATATGGAATCGAATTTTACCAATATTGTAGTAGACTATTATAATTGATGTTCATATCACTATTACAATCATTTATTTTTTCAGAACATCTGCCTAATGAACGGAAATATATAAATAGAAATATCACAAATTATCTCAAAAAACGATACGTTCAGGCCAGTCTCAACTCTCCTACACTGTGAGTTAATGGATTGACACCAATCAGAAAACAACTATCCTCCTAGCTAATACTATGAAGGGCGTTGAATTAGATTCAACAGGTGTCAGTCTGTTATCAGTTTTCTTTCTATATATTGAAAATGGTCATTTTTTCTTGCATTTAGGGGCTTTGAAGTTTCACCTATATAACTGTTTCCACAAGAAGAAGATATACTTTTCCTTTTCCAAACGTTTCTCTTCAGCTTGCCCTGTTTCTTTGTTTGGGTCAAATTTAGTAATTGAAGTTTAAATTCCTTCCAGTCGACAGATCGGTCTGATACTTGGTATATACATTAAGTTTTGATGACAATACAATTCAATAAATTCTGTATCATTGTACATCCAAGATGGCCGCAGGTACAAAATGATTGATAACATATTTTTTCACAACTACCTCAATATGGGTATCAAATGACAGGGCTTGATTTGTACTATAGTAGTATACAATGAAAAAGGTGCAAATCCAAAATTATCTATACAAACAACTTTGTCAACTCAGAATCGGGATACAAGCATGGATATCCGATCCAAGTCAAGATTTTGTATCGTGTTAGGATGGGTAAAAATGATATGTCGTTAGCGATACACCACTCAAGTTAAGGTAACAGATTAAAACGTGACGAGAACTGTGTGGCATTGAAGTGGATGAAAATCAGAAACTAAAAACTTGAAAATAAAATATGTGAAAGAAATGTGTATCTACCAAAAACTAAAAAATAATTCGGAAGGACTTACAGTAGATGCCACGCATAATAGCTTACTGCGTTGCGACAAGTTTATATTATCGTAATAACTTTTAAATGGTTCGCCCAAATCACTTAGTGTTAAAGAAAAAATTTATTCAGAGGCTCTATGATAGATCTAAATATCTTGAATTCAGTTTAAAATACAGGTAGTGTGTAATCTGTGTTACTGTTTTTAACAATTTCATTGATTACTTTCTGAAACGTTAACCATTCGAAGTAAGCTGAAAATATCAATTTATATTTTTTCAATATTCAGTTTGCATTCAAAATTTAGGAATATGACAAACTACTGACTAATTCAACTCTTCAGAGGTTTATATCGAGTAAAAACTTTTCGAGGTAACTCTTAGTTTCTCGCTTTATTAGTTTTCAGCAAATTATCCACTTATCACCTATGCTTTTTTTAATTGTGGAAGGTTGAAAACCCAATAAAGCAGCGAGCCTTCCAAAATGTTATTAAAGTTTTGATTAAAAATTGAGTCCCCATCTTTTCAATTTGTCAATTTCAATTATGACGAATTTTGTTGAAATAACAAATGTCTCTGTGGAAAACTTGGCGTTATACCTAACATTCATATTCGTCATTCGAAACTTATGTCGTTATCAAAAGAGTTGGAGAAAAAACAAATAGCAGTATCGGTTGGATGTGAATTAGTTGTTCAGTTTGGTTCCTGTCACTTAAATTAACTTTGCGGTTGAACGGTGGCTACAAAAATGGATGAATGGGAAAAGTTGTATTGGCGTGTATGTAACAAACATTCCATTTCACAAGAAATGATTACGTAAATTTGTTAATTGAATTCGGAACTGTATATTTGAAATGTCCTGTTGGTAAAATAATTGCGGATAAAAATGCAGCTTTCTATGAAATGGAAATAAGAGGGTCGCTGCTGTGCAAAAAATAAGGTGAAATTTCATTTTCCTCAAAGAATATTTATCTATTCATCAATTTCTATATCAATATGGAAATGATCAGAATGGCACTCATCTATTTATCTTTTGATTTTCATGGAATTATTTTCCAGCAGCTTGACTGCATTAACCTATCTCGATTTCATATCATTTCTAGAAACATGTGGATTCGTTTTCCGATGGCATTCCAGGATAAGTTTCCAAATTTCTACTACCGCAGTTGTCGATTGATTGGTCAAACACTGACATGAAAACTTGGCAAGTTGACTTGGGTGTCACACCAATAGGTGATTGCACTTATGTCTCGTTTGCGTTTACGCAGCTATTTTCATCAAGTTAGATATTTTTTGAAAAAATTGAAAAATGTTATGTTAGGAAATTTTGTTTTCTTTACGATCAATTTGGGTTCAAATGTATACTCTGTAGATGATTTCAATTCAAGATACCAATTTTCTCAGCGATATATAAGCTGACATATAGATTATTATCGAGACCAGACAAAAAATGGAAAAGACCCAAAAAATTTTCAAAGAACTATAAAAAATTTCAGGAGATCTGAAGATATGAGATTCAGCTCCTCTCTCGAATGTAACTTACCTGAAAAATTCATATGATTCTGAAAGAATCGACTTTGAAAAAATTGATCTGCCTTTGAAACTTTTCAAATATCAAAATGTACTACAAGTGGGAAATTATTTTTTTCAAAATGTCTGATATCAATATCTCTTTGTATTAATTTTATCCGCACATATTCTACAAGTAACCTGTTAAATTCTGAGTTCAAACCAAGTCAGGCAAGAATGCTTAAGTTAAAATTCTTGGTCACAAAGTTTCTTTTCAGTTTGTTCATTGTTTTACCACCAAAGCGAAACAATTTACAATATACCAGTTCAATAATAATAAAATTGTGAGAAATAGGAAACAGTGTCGAATCAATTGAATAAACTTTTCCATTTCCATCTTCTGATAATTTGGAAAACTCGTTAACAGAAAAATATATAAAGACGTATCAAAAAGTAAATCGTTTCACGGCACAATTATATCAGCACATGGTTTAAATGAAAGCGCTAATAAGTGTTAGACTAAGCGCTCATTTTTATTCAAGTCTTATATAACTGTAATTTCGATTCCATTGAACCAATTTTTTCCTCTAGGAGTATAAAACAATATAACATCATTAGGGTAGAAAGTAAAAAACAGAACTAGTTTACCAGTTCACTTTTTTGGTTGTGTTCAGAATGCAATCTGGAGCGATTATTTCCGTAATGGTATTCATTTTTTATGGTAGCAATTACGTAACATGTAGAATGACCATTAACAGCAGCATGAGCCGTGAGGTATTACTATTGTTCATGCTTAATAAATCACTTAAAAGCGGTAATTGAGTTTTCAAGGTTTTACGAGGTGTTATATTGAATGTAGATGAGATGGAAGAATACCAAATATTATGAAGGACAACGAAACGGACAAACATAATATCAGCGAAGTTATCCAGAATGGTACTGTAGAGCCCTAAGACAAGTGTCTTACGTCGAAACATCAGATGTCTACCAGTAAAGATGACAGTGTTTCATGTAAGTGAAATTTTACTTCTTCCATTAATTATATTGTGTACAAATCCTATGAATGATATCTGACTCGATTCCATTACGAATGTTTGGAATACAAAAGGAATAGAGAAAAGTGTTTTTCGTATAATTCAGCGTTCACGTAAAAGTATTTGTTTTGAAAGTACTTTTTTTCGTGTATTTCAATGTTTATATGAGAATAGCTGTTTCTTGAGGGTTTTTCTTCCATTTTTTGTTTGAAAGTTACTTCTTTGCATGATTTATGTATACATCTTTGTATAGGGTTAATTTTTGAAATTGATTACTTTCTTCCATTCTTTGGAAGATTCTCACATTTTTTATATAAAGATGGAGTAGTTGAAAGCCACTTTTTTTTCACAAAATAGTTTTCAAACATTTTCTCATATTTTTCTCCACTTCAAAGTCTTCATTTTGTTTCTTCAATACATGAATTCTTCTAATGTCATTTCTTTCGGGAATACTCACTTATTAAGTGATCGAGATATTCAAAGTTAATGTCAATAAAGAAACTGAGAATGATGAAAATACACCATCCATTTGAAGCAAAACGACTTATAGACGGTTTTTGTTTGAAAAAATTATCTTTCATAGTCATTTTTCATTTTTCGTACCACACGTAATTCAAAAATCCAGATACATTTGCAAGTTTAACGTTATATTAAAAAAAATACTTGACTATGTAACAATCATCTTTTGATGATGCTGAATCAATTCTAAAACGTTCTTCATTGATTTTCTTCTCACATTTATGTCTATGAAAAAATAAATTTGGTCAGGTTCTTCCAGAAAACTATTCAAAGCATGAGTAGGGTTTCAAAACTATAATAATTGAAAAATGAAGAGGATCAATGAAACAGCAGTAACTCACCCTCGAGAGAAATCAACATTTTTATTAAAATGTTTTCCTACGTGGCGACTAGAGCCTAGGACCAAATACACATAAAGGAAATGGAACCTTTCCAAAAAGTATAGACATATCCCAATGCAACCCTTCATCTTCGAGATGATGAAACAGTTGTTGAAGATCTAGAAAATTTGAATAAATGCTAATATGGTTAAGCAGAGACCACCCTCGAGAGTCGCTATCAGGCGGCTCCAGTAAGTATAAAAACTTCTTGACCAGATTTCAGATTCACTTCATTTTCAGATTCTCTGGGAAACAACACTTGCTCGCGACATAAAGACACTCGTCTCCGGTCAGTTTTTGGGAACCCCATAGAAATATTCAGTTAGGAAAGTCACGATGAAATAAAACATTAGATTAGAAAGTAAAGCACGTAAAGGCTGACTTTCGTCCATCCACCCCCGCTCCTCCGGGAGATGGATGGACGAGATGGAATGTTCTGCACACAGTAACAGTTTGAGAAAGCTTTCAACTCAAGGTACTCAACCTAGGAGGGGGCATGGGGAGGATATGGTTCGCATCACGAAAGATAAATTGGATATCTTCTAGCCTCCGTCTGACCATCTATCTAAATATATGTTCTGCTATGGGTGTGGTATTTCACTTAAGACGCTAAGAAGAGAACAAAACAAAAATTTTAATATTATATTATAATAAATTGATAGATGTAGCCGTTACTACGTGGTAGGAGATCATAATGAAAAGAGAAATGAAAATTTCTATGTTTTATACCACTTTTAATTGTTACTAACGTTACTGCAGTTTTGTCCTATATGGACATTTTCAAACTTACTTACTAAGTAAGTACTACTAAGTTACTGGTAAGTAAGTTTGAAAATGTCCATATAGGACGAAACTGCAGTAACGTTAGTTACAATTGAAAGTGGTAGTTTGAATAAATGCCAAATAATTTCCCCACTAACCTTTTCAAAAAATACTTTTTTCCACACCAGAACCAGAAATATTCCTGACAGGCAATCTACTAATCAAATTAGCATCATCATTAGATGACTAAAACTAAATGACTGTATTTGTCAACTGCGATATTTGGATTGAAGCTTTACCTTATCTTTTCTAAAAGAAAAATTTCTATTAGGTATTGTGACCTTGTTGAGGTTGTATATTCAATTAGCCGAATAATAATTAGGTGGGTGAGCCAAATAAGGCCCTCCTGATTTGAAATCAATGTATAGAACATTCTGGAGCAATTTCGTGAAACTTCTACTGCCTCATTGCAAGGTCTTTTATGAAAAATTTACTGTTTCTACTATCGAAAACTCTAGAAATTAGTCCCATTACGTCACAGGGTTTCTAATTTTGCCATATTAGATATCCTAATATACATTAATAGGCAAAATGTGATTGCCTATAATATATTTTTCCCAATTGTAAGCTCTACAAATTAGTAGTATTATGTCTCAGGATTTCTTATTCGGCCATATTAGTTGCCCTAACATATATTAAAAAGCAAGATTCAATTCCCTGAAATACATTTTTTCCAATTGTAGAGTGTTTCGGAAGGAAAAAGAAAGGTATTTCAGAAACAAAAAAATCAGAAATACCCTAAAGAAAATGTAATCATCACTACATGTTGGACATACAAATAAAGATTTCTCATCTGTTTTAGTGAGTCCCACATAATCCCCATGTATATATTTTGAAATCAGCTTATCAGTTATTTCTTCACATGAATCCAGAAATTTACACATTCACCGTAGGGTCTCCATTAGGATCTTCTGACCACAAACTCATTTCAGTGTTGAGTCAATTACCGATAAATGTTGGGGAACAACCTGAGCCGGGCAAAGTTTGGCATTACAGACCTGCTGAGTGGGAGGATTATCAAGACCACTTCCGAAATTTCTCCTGGCTAGATGTTTGTTTCAGCTTTAATGATCCATCAACTTGCGCTTCCGAAGTCACGGAAGTTATTCTATCATCCATGGATACATATGTACAGTCAGAGGATTAGGGATAAATTTCTTGCCAATCCCAACATGTCTAGATCCTTCTAGTCGGTACATAAAGCTGTTAATCAACTTCACAAAATCCACAATTCCACCATTAACACATCGGATGGTTCTATTGCAACAACAGGCATAGAAAAAACAAATCTACTAGCTGAAAAATTTGCGTCCCTCTACACAGTAGACTTTCTGAAAAAGGCACCTCCCACTATTTCTACACTAGAATTCACAATGTCGAAAATTAATTTTCGACAACGTCTACTCAGGTGAATTTTGAAACAGATCAATATCAACATGACGTCTGGTCCTGATGAAGTGCCCGTCATCGTACTAAGAAAATGCGCAGATGAACTCTTGGTGGAAGATTGCACGCGTTCAGCCTGTTCCAAAAGAAGGCAAGAAAGAATTTCCGAATAACTATAGACCAGTTGCTTTGTTATTAGTGATATAAAAATCATGGAGAAAGCCGTAACAAATAACGTATTCAAAAAAAACTTTTTTGTGAGATTTTCACAAAACGATTTCACAAAAACGCAACACGTGTTTCACCATACATGTACATCTGTGAATGCACATTTTCACCGGCAGCAGGATATTTAATATCTCAATGAGGACCTAGACGTAATTTCGAATTGGGCTGAAAGTAACCACAATTCCGCTTTGTGCTTCGATAAGTTAGTTGGGGGTTGAAATGGACACCAATATGTATTGGACAATCATATCGCTGGAATTGCAAAGGCTGCTTATTAAAAGCTTGAAATACTGTTGCGAGCCAGAAAACTGTACACACCTCAGCAACAGTTGATGCTTTATAAAGCTCAGATCAGACCATCTTTGGAGAATTTTTTCTCATGTATGGAGCCCCGACCCAAAGCATAACCTAAAGCTGCTATATTTCATTCTGAAAAGAGCCATCCGCCTGATTGGAGACGTGAACATGACTTGCAACCTTGATAGTCTGAAACATCGAAGAAAGGTTGGAGATTTGTCTCCTTTCCATAGATACTTTCATGGGAAGTGTTTAATGTTTCCATTCAGAGAATTATTATTTAATTGAGGATTAAATCAAAAATATATGTTTAACTGATTACCTTTGGAGACTTGTTGGTATATTCATCAGTTCTATTCAATTATATCCGTTTTACTACACAACTAATGGGCTCATTCAGACTGATTTATTTTTTTATTGAAAATTATATATTATGAAAGTAAATCATCTCCCAAGTATCCTACAAAATTTTTCGGTTTATATCTCAATTAACAACTGAGCAAGAGCAATTGAAAATGTGAGATCGCACGCGGTACATCGAGACGTCACACCAGGCAAACGAGCTTCGAGCGGTTGCAACCGGGCCTG
>WOGP01006073.1:0-12651 GCA_015342065.1 Leptinotarsa undecemlineata | reverse complement strand
AATACAGCTCCTATCGAGTCCACTTTACTATTTCAAACGTGTTGGAGTTTGCGGTGACACTTGTTGCAAAGAGAGAGTTCTTAACTGCTGTTACCTCTTTTGAGAAGCGTTGTTACAAGTATGCGTCTCTTTGGTATCCAGAATGTTCAGAATGCTTCTATACGTGATCTCTCCTACTACCCACAAAGACTGATGGGAATATTTTTCTCCAAAAGCATAGAATTTAAGATCATCCACATAGAAAAAAAGGTGACCTTTTGCCTCCGGTCTTCAGGAGTGCAACAGTAGAGGAGCAAATGAGGTAATTGCCCTGAAATACACTCCCCTGAGAGTGGCCCACCCTGTTTGAATTCAAGTCTGAACAGATGTTGCCATGAAGCAAATTCGCCAGAGTGGTATGTGTTTGTAGCGGATATCAGCCGAATAGACAATGAAAAAAAATTATGGCTTGACTACAAATATATTTGAGGAACACCATTTGATGACAATGGTTACGAAGCTCAAAAGTCAAAGTCATGAGGGTTTTTTTTGAAACCACTTTTCATAGCAATTTGAAATATAAAATGTAGATAATAATAATTGATCTTCAAATCTACTAAAAACTGTTATCAACTCTATCATCTCACGAAAATGAAGCAAATATAGAAATTTGTAATGAATATCTGTTAAAAATAAGAAACCTCGGTCAGATTTATGGAGGGTACCAAAAAGGCAATGTCAAGAAACCAATGATACTGAGAGAATTTCCAAATTTGCTATTTTAAGCGATGTTCTGGTAAATAACGGATGCTCCTATTCAGTCGTTATCAATTGTTACTCAAGCTCTGAAGACAAATCTCCCAAGCCATTATTGAAGCAAAGAAAAAAGTATTTTTTAGAATCCTGCAGAACTGTACGCAGGCAATATGCCTCACAGTTTCCAAGAATGCCAAGATTTTGCTAAAATTTGAGCCTTCAAAATTGTTATATCTAGTCCATATTACCCCAAATCTTACGAGCTAGTAGAATCAGTGGTGGACATAGCAAAAACATGCTGAGAAAATGTCAAAATATACAGCTTGCTCTTCTTGAGTATCCCAATATACATTAGAAGTAGTTTTGAATAAATCACCAGCGCAACTTTCAACAACATGATTGCTATTGCTTCAAGAGCAAGATCTTCCTCTTGAAGATGAACACATCGTGATCGAAACACGTGTCAAAGTGTTGAATAACGGTTCAGTGTTGGGAAAAAACCAGTAATATTTATTGAAGAGTATGAGGATATGAATCAATATAAAGAAAACAATACTGATTGTCTCTCTACTAGAAGCAACAGGGTGATCAGGCAACCACAAAGGTTAGCTGATTATAATTTAAATTTTTGAGTCCTAACCCTATTAATGAAATAAAATTTTCAATTGCAACTATTTCAAAGGGGAAGTTGTCATAGTTTTGGAACCTCCATATAACCAAAGAGATGACGATTATGGAAAATGTCAGAATCAATACATTGATGTAGTTGTGTTCACACGGAATGAAAACAGTTAAAAAACTGTATTAATTGCATCAAAATATTACTTGACGTTTCCCGTTTGATTTCTGAGGGATATTTTAGCCTCACTACAACTATTGGTTTCATAATCTAGTGAAGCGTAAATACGTGTTATAGTTATTTGAAATGACGAAATAAAAGTCTCATGCAACAAATTAATAATTTATATCAACAAATTTTGTATTTACTGAATACATAAAGATGATTTTTTTGGACTTTACTTTATGTGACAATGAGAGCAATGTTTAATCTAAACAGTGACTTTGAAATAATTGTTGTAGATAAATAACATATAATGAGCTATTTATGACATTTTGTAAACGTCAAAAAACAACTGAAATTATCCAAACTACCTGTA
Source organism: Leptinotarsa undecemlineata (assembly GCA_015342065.1). Lineage (NCBI taxonomy): Eukaryota > Metazoa > Arthropoda > Insecta > Coleoptera > Chrysomelidae > Leptinotarsa > Leptinotarsa undecemlineata. Next base: position 10,759 of record WOGP01006073.1, on the reverse strand, counting down.
CCTGTCTCTAATGAAAGCTTTTTCCTCAGAACACCCGAGAAGAGACATTTCCGGCTGAACAGTAGAAACCCTTGTTATTCAAGCCATAAAATAGTCAAGGCTATTGAATATAAATGACCATAATCCGATGGGAGGTTGGACGTTGGGATGTCCAAATTATTATCCCAGTGTATTACAAGTTTACAATAAACGCTAAAGGTAAAGCTCTTATGCACACAAAGTTTGTTGTGACACATGCTCTTTTCACTGCAAAGTCATCGTAATTTTGAAAATGTTCTGTTTTCACACCACGTGAATTCGGCGAAGTTTTTGAATTTTTTGTAAGTGGGTTCCTAACCTCTGGGAACTCTATTGACTTTTTGCCAGTTGATGTCACTAGCTTTGTCACTGAAACGTATGATTCATGATTCACTTAAACAACGGATGTTACCACGTTTTTACTTTCATTGATCCAGCCAGACAAATAATTTTCTTGAATAGAAGTTGAATTTCAAACGAATATAAAATGCACACAAATTCACGTTTTTATTTTCATATTTCCTGAAAAAATCACTCGACATTTTTCAATTCTGCAGGAATCGATGATTTGAAATTAACATATCTCTTGATATTTTACTTCTCAAGTCCAAAGATCAGAAATGTGTTATGAAGTTTCATGACGATATATTGAATATTGAGTATGCTTTATCATAAAGCATACTCAATATTCAATCCATTAAATCCATTAAAATACTGAAAGTAATCAAAATAGTGTTCTCAAAACGTTTTTCTCTACGTACACCTAATTCATTGACTAATTTTTCAAATTGTAATTAACTCTGTCTCGAATATTACAAAACATTCCTGTTTTTTTTCAATACCGCAGATTTTACAGAATTTGTACAGGAAAATCAAACATGAATGCTAGAACTGGACTCTTTGGCAAGTTATCACCCACTAATATTGTTTCCACTTTTTCAGGATTTTCATGTAAACTCTTTCAAACAAATTTAGAATTATTACATTTATTTTCCAAAGATGTCAAATACATATAGGAATAGTCAATTTCAATTAATCCTAAAGAGCAAAAAACTTATTTAATGTATATTGGTATATTGGTCTACAATATTACTTGTCAAATATACCTTGAGAAGAATTTTAAATACTACCAGATTCACTCACTTCTTTTGGAAGTTTATTAAAAATTTTTTGTCCAAGTCGGTGTGGACTTTTATACGAGACAACATATTTACAATGAGGAACATGAAAATCGGTACAATTCCTTGTATTGTAGAAATAAATTTCCTTATTTATTATAAACTTATATCTATTAATAAATACATACACACACATTTCAAAAATAAAAGTACCAACAAGTGTTAAAATTCGAAAATTTTCAAAATTTGGCCTGCAGGAATCTCTGCCAGATGAGCTTTTCATTCTCTCAATTTTTTTGTGTGTGGTAAAACAGTTGATAGTTAAATTAAAAATAAAGAGTGGCCCAAAAACTTCAAGTTTAGGTTAGGATTACACAGACTTAGGGCTAGTAGACTTAGGTTAGGTAGGCAAAGAGAAAATAATATAAGACTTACTAAGATGATCTATGTTTGTTTTGCATTTTCTCATCTAATTATAGTTGTGCTTCATTATACGTGGAATGTGGAAATAAAGGTATTTATTTTCATTATTATTATTCAATTAAATGATATAGATAAAATACTTAATGTATTGATATCAATACGACCAAGGTTTCGGTTTTTACACCATTCTCAAGTATCTTAACACTACTGACGTTCTAGATATATCTGAGAATATAATCCGAGAGTAGGTGAAAAGATATATATACTCAGATATTTCTACAAAGTCAATAGTGTTGAAATACTTGGGAATGGTGTCAAAATCGAAACCTTGGTCGTATTAATATCAATACATTAGTAAGTGGAAATTAGACGAAGTATTTTACCTATAGGTATCATCAATATTAAAAATTATTATTATTATTTTATTATATCACCAGTTTTAATTCTTGCATACAGATGAAGAAGTGGGAAGACGACACCTTTTTTCCAAACATTTAGTCCTGTTTTATTGTTTATGACTCTTAAATGTTAACGTTAACAAATTATTTTCTTCGAATTTTTAATTCAGTTTGGAATCAAATGTTTATTTCTCCATTCATCCTGAATTCTTGAATCTCTTCATAATGTATGATCCGTGAATGTTCAATTCTCAATAATCATATTTTATTTTTGTTAATAGTGGTCTATCCGCGACAAAGTATATTCGATAAGATTATAAACATTTCTTTGAGGTTTCGAAGTTTCAAATGTGTGTATGATATGAAAAGTCACTTGATTTTGGTGAAAAATGATAAAGCTAAAAGTGTATGGCTTACTTTTTTGCGCCTTCCAGTGTAGATACGTCAATGAAGAAGTATATGCCTTATATAAGTACATCAGTTCATGTATTTTGAGTAACCCAATAAAAATTAGTATCAAGTCATTCATCAACAATAATTTTCAACGGACTCCACACAGGCAGAATAGCATTTCTATAAAGAGTATACCAGTCGACTGGTATAATAACACAGCTTAAAATATAATTTATATTTTATAGGTGTTTTCCTACCATACAATTTTCTTTGTTGAAACACCGCCAGTTAGCACCTGGTTTATGTTTCTTCAGTTGTCGGCTTTTTTTATTTAGTGTTCATGTATCGACACGTGCTCAAGAACATTTTTTTATTTCTTTTCTTAAGATTCAGAATTTGGATGTAGGTAAGCATGATATGAATTGGAAGTGATATAAAACAATGTACAATTGGTTATAATGGGGAATATTAACCTCGGAATCCACATGAAACGCATTATCATTTATGAGTTTACGAATCGTTTACTGTATGTCCAAAGTCACTGGCCAGTCTTTGATGAAAACTCTGAAAAACGGGAATATTTCAGAAACGAAACATATTTTGTTTTTTGAATTTCTGCAGTTTCTTTGTTGGTTGAACTGAAGAAGCCAGGCAAAAATTTATAAACAAATAAACATTAATTTATTGTCATTATGAAAAAATATGTTTCTGCAAAATGAATTCATTTGTAATATTAGCTCAATCACATTTCAGAAGTTAATGATTTCTCATATTTTCAACAGATGACCTCATTTACTCAGTTACTCTCAAAATTTCTGCTAGAATATCGCTTTGAATATCTTGGTGACTTCAAAAACTGAAAATGAAATTGGTTACGCCACCGATGAGATAAATTCATCAACGTAACCTCCATCGAGAACCACACAGTCATTCCAAATCCACTTTTGTAGAAGGATTCACCTTCTTGCCGAAAATAGACAATAGATTCAGCAGTAACCTTTTCATTCGAGAGAAATTTCTTACCTGTGAGCATTTTTTTGAGGTTCATAAAGAGCCAGTAGTCGCTTGGAGCCAAATGTGGCAAATACTGTGGATGTGAAAGCAATTATAAGTTCAAATCATGTAGTCCAAGGGCACCGAAAATTATGATCTAGGGCTACGGCTCATTCGGAATGACCCCTAGCCACTTTTTGAAATATTTCAAGCAAGGCTCAAAAAAATTGCAAAAGTTATAAACAATTTAGTAAAAAAAGGGGAGTTTGGTTTGTTGCGAATATCTCGGAAAATATTAAAGATATCCGAAATTTGAAAAAAATATCCCTGAAGGGGAGAAAATTTTATAAAAAATGGTCTGCTCTCGGAACTCTACCACCATTAAAGAGAAAAAAAATTCATACAGCTTCTAGACACTTGAATAAACGAAAATACATGAAAAAATGTTTCCCGTGATCATTGTATTAGATACCTATATCTACTTTAGCTAATTACCTAATTTTTACAAGTTTGAAATTTACATGAGAAACGTGATAATTTTTGAACTAAAAACCTCAAATTTTGATCCCTTCAAAAAAGATTTCTGTTGGAAAAATTCAAAAATTGTTATTTTCCACCCAATAATCAAAGACGTTAAAAATTGAAAATTTCAATTAAAGCAATAAAAAAATTTTTGTTTCAATATTCAAATGTATTCGTACCTATTCTTGTTATTTAAAGTTATTCAAAAATCATTTTGTGTAATTTTTAGCTCTGTTGTAAGATATTTGAAATTGGTTTGGTGGAATTTTCATCAGTGATGAATACCTATTATAATCTTTAAACACGTTTCTTGAAAAAAATGTTTTATTGCTTAAAAACGCATTTGTTGAATAACAATTATTTTTGCTACTAAATATGAACCATGTGGAAAGCCAGTTCTTATTTTCTGGGCTAGAACATAAAATGAAAATCATTTATTTCTATCAATTCCAAACTGATTTCGTCTTTGGAAAAATACCTTTTAGTTCTCAACAGCATGAATATTATTGGTTGAAAATAAAGTAACCCGCTGGGTTGAATGAAATAGCCACTTCATTAGCTTTTCTCAAGCCACATCATTTTCTATAATTATAACTTCTTGATCATTAAACTTCCATTGCAGAATTTCGACCGAAATATAATAAATAATTACTACTTCATTTTGATGCAATAAATACAGGAGATCCAGACAGACCCTACAAATGATTATTCACCGTGGAAATTAAAACAAATTTCATGCATATTCATAAACACGTTTACTGTTTTAATTGAGGTATAAATATACTCAGCTTCGTTAACCAACAATAATGTAAACTTCAGTTAGTGTGCAGCTTGTTAATATTTTTTATGATTTTTTTTTTCTGTTTTAGCAGGTACTTAGCAAACGCATTCGCTAGAATAATTTGTAGTTTTACATAGTATCAGCAATCATTTTTCTATGTTGTTTGTTATTTTAATAGGCGATACAAAACGTTACTAATAAAACATCCATGGCCACAAAAGTTATTATAGATCATTTATTAGCATGTTTGAATAACGATGAATTTGTTTTGTTCATTCCCAATAGGATTATGACTTCTAAAGTCAATCGACGTGAAAACAAATGTAAAATTTCATTTAGGATTCTGTGATTCTGTTGTGTCTGTTTTTTTAATCAATAACAGAAAGAAAAAACGAAAAAAGGGTACTTATCGAATTGAAATATGGAGTATTAAGGCCATCAACATCTCTTCCACACCATTGCATTTGAGGATATGTCTTTTGGATTAATGTGGTTGAACATCTACAATAATTGGATGACCAAAATCATATTCTTTCTCATGTCCTACGAAGGCTGTGGGATTTTTATATTTAGTTTCTTAGTCTCGCATGTGATTTGAAACTCGTGTTTTGAGGTACCGTCCTGTTTGACTAACATAATATTTGTGGCTGATTCCACAGTTAAATTTATTCACTACATTGGATTGTATTTCTTGTGGTGTTTTTGTTTTTATTCTCGAGAAAAAATACTTTTCAACTGTATTTTCATTTGAAAAGGACACTTCAATTATGCGGTACTGAGTAGCATTCCAAGTTTATTAGGTACATTTTCTACAAATGGAATTTTATGATATTTGGCTTTCACCAATGTATTTTGGGAAGAGAAACTTATTTTTCCAATGAGGGCTCGAGGAAAATTGTTTTTTACTAGGTTATTCCTAATTAATTGGAGATTTTCGTTATGGGATTAAGAATTGGAAATGGCAATTGCTCTTGATTTCAAATTTCTTATAATGTTGATTTTACTGTGAAAGTTTTGTTTCAAGATGAACAGTAAATCAATGGTTAACCCGGTGACTATAACCAGGTGGCTTTTATGAATTTCCTTCTTATTTTTGATTATAGCTTCATTTCATATTTGAGCTTTACACCAGGTGAATTCACCGTTGAGAATTGATATGCTAAGTTTAAACAAGGTGAAAATAGCTATTACCGACGGAAACATAAAAAAGTCCATTTGTTTTTGCCCTAAATCATGAACTCAAATTGAAGATTGACTGAGCTTAACATGCGTTTCTTTTCATAAACTCTCACCTCGTCCTCAAAAAAAACTAATTACTTTTCATATCTATCTTTCTCTTTCTCTGACAGTTAGTGATTTTGTCTCTCTCTTTTTGTAAGACAAACGCAAACCTGAGCATTCGCAATGCGGTACTGAAGAAGGATGCAGAATCAACCCTCATTTAGTTCTTCATCTTTACCCAAAAATCATTTATCAATCCGAACTTTTCGAAAAATCACTCCTGGCAATCATGTTAAAGTAATTTAAAGAACATCGTTGCCCGCGCTGACCATTATTTGTTCATTAAATTACCAGTTATCTGCAAATTATGTTCTAAATGGAATCTATTATCAGGAGGATGTGTGAACTTTTACGGTTTCGGTGAACATTTGTAATAATTATGGGGTATAAAAAGAAATTCTGGCGAACAAGAAGAAGCGATTATTGCGGTCAGGTTATTGAGAAATGAAAGATAATTTATCTTTCTCTTTAAAAGGGGAACACGACTTTGCCATTTACAGTTTGTTCTGTACATTTGATTATATACACAGATTTTTCAAGTGATCAACAAAGATCTATTTTTTTTGGTGCTTATAATTTTTCATGGTGAAACCAAGAGATGCTTACAAAATATAATTCGGGATCTTCTAAATACTATTCTAAAAAACCATTTTTTGTTAGGAGTAAAACATTAAACACTGTACATTAAGTCAAAGTCAAAATATGCTTCATTGTCTGAAGATTCATATCTCATTGAAAAAGCTTGGTTAAAATAATTAAATGAAAAAACGAATAAACCAAATTACACATATAAGCTATCGCTGCTGAATCATATGAAATTATTAACTATAAAATAATATACTATTTCAAGTAGATACTGAATATAATTTTTATCAACAGGCATGTTTATATATACAGTGGATAAAAATGAGGAGCTGTAATCAAAATGTTAGGTATAGGCAATGCCAAGAAGGATCCTAAATTCCTCTAATGTAGCCATTTTCATATCTCATATAGTTCCAGCAATCTATTCGATAGACACTCTTATCTTGGACACTATGTATATGTACAGTTTGATGCATGCCAGAACAAATATATAATAGTTACAAATACTCACAAGCGTTGACCAAAGAATAATCCATTATTACTGTATAATAATAGGTTATTTTTCAAAAATGCCATCAATCGTTGTTTTCAAATGTTATGTAGAAGCATAGCTCACTGGCAATCCCTTAACTTATTTTGCCAAAAGTTTCAATTCAGTTATACAATCCTACTTATTACTATCATGAAAACTATTCAAAGAAACGCAAAAATGAAATAGTGATGTTATTTCTATGGGGACAAATTTGAACTTTGATATTGATGACCAACATCCCAACAAGCGTACTATTTAGCGCAACCAATACATATAAAAAATGGACACCTAGTAAAGTGCATATGCAGATCATCTGGCTGAAAAAAAAACTTCAGAAGCATTCCACATGAATTACTATTTTGCCAAGAGCAGAAAAATCTGATAGAAGAACGAGAAGCAGTGAAGAACAGAAATAAACCGTTGAGATATGATAAATCTACTGATGCTGACAAAGAAGAATTCAAAACTTTCCAGGCAAATCAAAATTGACTAATGAAATGTGAAGGTTGCATAAAAAACAAACGACAAAAGACAATGTGTGTATCCAAAATTTAGCAATCAGAATTTTATAAATAACATAACCCAACTAATTTATTCAAGTCTGTTACTTATGAGAATGCAGTAAGGATCAGTTTACGGGCCTTCAAAATGGTCACACACAATGACTGTTTTATTTCAAATATCTGAACCCAATTAGCCTCCCCGTTTATGATGCATGGCTATATCGAAACAATAGTCACTGTAACACTTTTTTTTATTTAGTCGGTATATTGCCTAGTTTATTTATTAGCAGGAAAGTAAAGGGCACATGTCAGGTCAAATGCGTGAGGAATGCAGAATTCATACACGGTGTTAGTCTATTGGTCACGTTTTGTACAGCATTACTTAGTGGGTGTTGACCGTTTTTGCAATTTTTGATCTTTTTGTCCTCAGTACTGAGCTTATGACTATTCAGAAAGATACAGATATGAAATTAAGTACATCTGTAACTATATTTCAAATGCAGCTAGTTTGATCGGTTATACTACCTCCAAATCTGTGCAAAATGAATTCAGCTTTGTGTTCAAAGGATATATGGTATAATCCATAGAAAAAACAACGATTGTAGAAATAAATTAGGTATTCAAAGTCCACTTCCTGATTCAATATCATTGGCAAGACAATCTGAACAATTATCATCTTCAGCAGCAAGCAAACAGATTGAAATACTGCCAGTATGTCAATGGAAATGGAATATCTGAAGGCAAAGTTTAGAACTATGTAAACAATATATTATTTATATCAATACAATTGTTAAGTATATTTCATCATTATTGTTAATTTACCTGAGAGGAACCTCCAAGCACTTCAGGTTCTGTGTCAGATCCATAGTCAGGTTTTTGTCCGGCACAATCATCAAAGCTGAGCTTACTCTGCTAACCAGCACTTTAAGAGCGAGTAACAGTTGTTCTTGGTCTGTTATGAAAAGTAATAAATGAATGCAGAACGAATTTTATAATGCAATCATCATGTTACATAACCGTTTGATCTTCTTCTTGAAGATGATCAGTTGTTGATTAAAACACGTGTCGGTGGAACTCCAATTCATAGGTTCCAAATAGTGTAATACAAGTAGATATAGAGATAGAGATTGATTTAGTGTTCGGTATCAACTCTCAGACAGGTAATCACAAAATAAATTTGCCACGGGCATGTCCCAATGACGTTAAAATCTATGTTATTGAACCACGGTGTTCAAAAATGACAAGTATATATCTGTGTACATGGTCAGCTATCTTAGGAAACCATCGTCCAATATGTGCTTCTTGTTGTTAACTGGACATTATTTATTTCATTGGTCACCAAGTTGAAGTGCTTCAGTTTTCTCTATAGACCAGACGTCCAGAATTTACGTGTACCCCTGTATTACAATACAGCACCTCCTTGGTGGAGCTTCGTTGCTTTCAAGTTCAGCATCTTCTACATACGATCCTTGTCAACCTATATGCTTTTCATTCCAAACTTTGTTTCCGACGTGCCCTGTGTGCCCTGACAATTACAACAGGCTTGCAGACTTGCTGTGGGTCAGAAATAACTCCGTTGAAGAGCCAGTTCTGAAACAGCTTCAGGTCGCCTTCCTCCTGATTTTTCTCCTCCTCCTTCTCATAAATATAGTCTCTCCAGTTCCAACACTACCGCTGTAACATTTAAGTTTTTCTGCAACTCCATTGAAACTCATCCTTGGACTACATTTTTTGTTTTCAGTCTCTCTTTGGTAGGTATAACCTTTTTGTTATATTCGTTCAGATTGCGGTTACTCGTGCCGTCTTCCAGATGTCGGTGATATGCCAGTTATCTTGGTTCCCTCTCAACTAACGGCCTCATCTTTTTTTCGAAGAATACTGCTAGTCCTCTTCAGTTGGTGAAGCATTTTTTTTGTATTCAGTGAGTTGGCTTTCAGCAGTCCATCTGCCAAAGGTGGCATTCTCATAAAGGGTGGTTTTAACGCCTTTACTTTCTCTTTAAGGATAATTGATTTTAGCAGTGATTCTATCTAGCGTCACACTTGGCAGTTAAAAACAGGACCTTCACGATTACCAGTATTCTACACGAACATTGAAAATCTCACTACTCACCCAGTATAAATTTTCGCGGTCTTCCTGGAACACCTTTCAATATCAATAACAAATTACCACCAAGACTTGCAGGTACTTTATAAAGGCATACTGGTCGAGTAGATTCTTCATTAAGATCTGAGGGCACTTCCTATCCCCTATATCGAATGTTACACCCGTTATTTCGATAAGTGGACGTCTTAATTGCTCAAGGTATGACTTGATGCATTAATAAAGAATATAATGAATAAATGTGATATTTCTTTCGGAAATAATGAAAAAGAATCCATCATCCTTATTGAACGGGGTGGTCATTTGGGAGTCATAAGCGCAGGCTGTATAAAAACGATACGGGGACTTACCCATAGCAGGCAGAATGTGCAGGCACGCTAATTGGGCAGATAATTATAGAGTTGTGGGTATACTGGGGGCGTGCAAAACGTCTCACAACTTTTTCATTGTAAATGCGATGCGACCTAAAGGTGTTGTGAATGCTTCCTCATTTTCACTTCCTGCTCTTTGTGAGCCTTGTGAGAAGGTAATTGCAAGTTCAGAGGGAAATAGATCAGTTTCATTAGCCAAATCAGAAAGACAAGTTTAAGGGTCATTAATTGAATAGAACTGGTCGATACTTGATGAAAATCCATATTAAAAATCTAAATAATATAGTTTATTGTTTGATTTTCACTATTCAATTGTGAAAATCATACAATGAACTATATTGATTAGTTATCTAAGAGTCATTACCTAAATACCCTATAACAAGTATACAGGGTATATCTTGACGGGAAAACGCGGTCTATATATAGTAGGGCGATTCTGAAAATTGATAGTAAGAACAATAACAATTAACACCTACTACCAACTCCGAAAAAAAGGTTATACGGAGAGACTGAAAACAAAAAATGAGTATTTTGATGAAAAGAGAAATGAAAATTTATATGTGTTTTACCACTTTTAATTGTAACTATCGTTACTGCAGTTTCGTCCTATATGGACATTTTCCAACTTACACAACAAACTAACAATAATTCAATACATTTGCCAATATACACCATTCAGGTACTTGATTGAGTACCTGAATTTACAGTTCACAATGCGGATGTGACCCATTTCTTGAT
>WOGP01006072.1:0-12652 GCA_015342065.1 Leptinotarsa undecemlineata | reverse complement strand
TATAATTTGATGGTATAACTAGAACATACTAACTAACTGGAAAGCTGGTTGGTTGTGAGACTTTTACACCCGTTAATTACATTACCTCCCTCCTTTTTCATGAGATCATAACACAAAACAATTCACAAAACCGCAACACATGTTGCATTACACAAAGTGTCTTCAGCGTTCAATACCAACTCATGTATTATCAATTACTATCAGACGGAATATACATTTAGGGAATTTTTAATTATTTCAGATGTTTTCATATTCTCTCCACATGTTCCTCATAACCATTACCATTTTCTCCGACAGCCAGGCGGCAAATAAGACCCTCAGCACCTACCAAGTTTTTTCGCGACTTGTAGCGAGCTGTCTTAGCGCACTCAATGACCTAGGTTCTCACAATAGGGTTACCCTAGCCTGGACACCCGGACAAAAAGAACAGCCCGTGAAGTCGCATCTATGGCCATTATACGTCCAGAACCTTTCTGTAGACTAGCATGAAGACATCTATCAATTTATGGATGTGAGCCGAAAAACTGAATTGATGGAACAAGGTTCCAGGAACTAGGCAGGCGAAAATGTTCTGGATACAAGCCAAATCGCTAAATTGGCAGAACAAGCTTCCAGGAATGCGGCAGGGGAAAATGTTCATAAAGGAACCCTCGCTCAAATTCAGACCTGCTAAACCAGAACTGAAAGGTTTTTAGGTTAGTGGTAGGTCTACTAACGGTGCACGGTTTCTTTCACCAGGTTATGAACCTGGTGAAAGAAACTTCATGCAGGTTCTGCTAGTAGGAAGAAATGTTAGCAAGCTTATGGCATTGGAGATATTGGAATGAGAAACCAGAGGTAATAAGCTATATGAAGGAGCCAAAATCAAAGTTTTGGAGACTGGTTGACGAGATCAAGCTAGATAAAGAGCTCTGATAACCAAGGGGCATAACAACTGCAAAGGTCACAGTGTTGCCGTATTGCCAGCTCCCCTATCAAGATTTGAATCAATTCTTTAGATCAGTGGTACACATATTACTATCAACCTGAATGTGGTGGAAACTCATTATTTCGCAGATATTTTCAACTCAATTTTCATCTGCAAAGCCATTATGAACCTGATAATCTTCATATTAAGCACAACCAATCAATGTCAATTTTCTACTTTGTACTCTGTTCCCCAACAAAGCGTATCATTGCGATAATAAAATTAACAGAGAAAAATCAGGAATTTCATTTAAACAGTAGACCATCATGAAATGCAATTATTTACCTAATTCAATTAAAAACTCTTTCGAAAACCTCGACCGAAGAAAAAATAATTACGTACCGACAGTAATGGCTGAAAGCTTTGATTTATTTTTTTTTCTTTTCGTTGGAAATTTTGTCAAACAAAGCTTTATTACATAGTACGTAGTTAGATTCTCTTTCATTAGGTAAAATGGATTCGGAAGTAACTTTGTGGAATTACTGGGCTTAGTTCTGGATGAAATATCCTGCTGATGGATTATAATTGGTTAAGGTTTAATCTTACAAAAGTTTGATGGAAATCATTGAAACGGAAATTTGAAGAGTTACTGAACAGAAATGCATCTCTGAAGTAACGGAAAAATAGTTTAGGAAAATGTCCCGATCACTCAATTTTCATTTGGAAATTGTCATTCAGTCATGTTGTTATCGATCCCCACACTTTCACCCTTAAGAAGTGGCAACCCCATCTTCAGAAATTTATCATATCAAAGTATCCCTTATGATAACTTAGTTGATGTGATAGTCCCGGAAAATTACACCAAAAAATAAGAGTAAAGCTATCTAAATTCCCACCAAGCTGAAAATCAGTAAGATTGTTTAAAGTATGATTAAAAATAAAATTTGAAAGTTTCCCTTCTTTCCCCTCTAAGGAATTTTTTTTTCACGTTCAAAGGTCAAAAAATATGAGTTTTTCGCGATTTTCAGCGAAACGGTAAGTTTTATCATGAAAATACTTCAGACCAAAATTGTAGATGATAAAATTATCAACAAAAAATATTTCTATACTTTTTTTTACGAGCCAAGTATTTTCCGAAAGTATTTATACTTTTTTGTAGATAATTTTATGATCTACAATTTTTGTCTGAAGTATTTTTTTGATAAAACTTACCGTTTCGCTGAAAACTCATTTTTTGACCTTTGACCTTGAATAACTTTCAAATTTAATTTGGATCATATTTTGAACAAATTTACTGATTTTCAGATTGGTGGGAATTTAGTTTCCAATGTCTAAATTGACCCGACTATGAATTGAAATGAGAAACAATTGAATTTATGTTAATAATAACACACTAAAAAACTGATAATGTCCTTTTCTATGCTCGTTGATCATCATCTGGAGTGACTAGTCAGATCGACATTGCACTGTCGTTTCAAATTGTTACGAGAATTTGTTGTTTGAATAAAAAAGTGTTGAAAATTAAATCAACTGTTACCTACTTAATTTTGCATCTTGAAAAAATGATAATGAAATACCGTTTAAAAGTTTTACAATTTTTCTGTTGCTGAAATGATTTATGAAAGTTGGTTACAGATGAAAATATCGAAATAGAGTAACCACAATGTCTTTAAGAAGTTAAACAATTTTAATAGCCGTTTTTCGACACAATTCTGAAGTAATAGGTAAATAAAAGTACTCGTAGGTTCATTTCATGAAGAAAAAGAGAAACATTTTTTAATTAAGAAGTGGTCTAAATGAGATGATTTTTTCTTGTTGACGACAGCTCGGTGATGCGAATTAAAAAATTTGAAAAGCTCTCCTAGATTACACTAGTAACTTCGTTATTTAACTAACAAGTGACATTTCACATGAAACAAAACTTTTCAAATTAGCTCATTGTCACGTCTTTTGTAGTCTTTTTTTTTGTAAAAAAAAACAATGTAAACATGACTGGAAATTACAACACATTTTTGGGTTTCATGTTTCTGTCACATAAATTAATTTTGAATGAAGATAACACGTATTAATTTTTTACTATTTTTAACCTACGATCATCATTTCTGGAGAAGTTATTCCCCCTCCCCAATTTCCGACGTGACCTAATCGATACGAGAAATTGATCAGTAGTTCGAGTGTTCTTTTTCGGAACATCTATATTACAATATCAAATTACGAAGCTAAATTATCGAATACGAGGTGTTATTACCCTATGAATATTTATAGGCTAAGTACACATGTGCCACTGAGATTAAATTAATAATGAATTTTCAATTAAAATTTATATGGGAACGTAAATCATTGCACGTATCGATAGTGCAAATGTGCTAAAGCCGCTGCAAATTAAGTTGAGAGGTAGGTGGTAGGAATTACAAGCTCTGTACCGGTATTACTAATGGAAATATTATACGTTTGACATTATACTACTTCATAGGTGTAATGATTTCTATTAGAATATAGAACATAATATGTACCTTTGTATTTTGAAACAAGGTAATAACATCATGAAATGAATATGAACCAATGAGTCGAATTATTAAAAACAGTTTTTTATATAATATTCAATAACAATACAACCTGTAACATTTTCGTCTCAATTCACTATAAATAGAATACAAAAATAACTTTGTAATAGTTGAATTGATTTATCATAGCTAATTCACCATATAACCATATCACGACTGACCACTGACAAAAGTGAATTTGTAACACAAACTATTGACCTAGAAAATTATGATTCATTTTGGAAGACATTGGCTTATTTCAGTTCCGAAGTTTTCATCTGAATGAGAAGGAGCATATTGCTAGTTGAAGAAAATCAAGAGCAATAATGCTAGTTGATAATGAAACGGGACCAAGACGTTATGCATTGTTCACAATAACATTTGAGACTGGTCTTGACAAGTTATAAAGATCTAATAACTAACGATCAAATGTTTCCATTACTTAGAAGACATGAAAGTGATTCTTTTGAAAGGCCTTGCTATGCCATTATGTGTGGAATATAACATTGTTCAAAATGTCCGCTACAGCTTCTCTGGGCGGATCGCATCTATGACTGGCTGAATTTGACCGATAGCGTGGGTTATGTTTGCTTTGAGGACCGCAGTGATTTGTGGCTTATTCGCATACATCTGCAACTCAAGAAAACCCCACAACAAAATGTCTAACGGGGTCAAATCAAAAGATCTTGGTGGCCAGTTCATATCACCTCCAAGTGAGATGACCATGCCCTAAATTGCTCTTGCAAAATTTCCAATGTGGCATAAGCTGTGCGGCATGTAGCGCCGTCCTGTTGAAACAACATGTCGTTGGGCTCCAGATCATCAAATTCAGGTCGAAAGAAGTTGGTAATCATCAACCTGTAGTGCTTGTCATTGACAGTGATAGCCTGGCCCAACGTAGTTCTCAAAGAAATATGGACCGATGATGGTCTTAGCCCAAAATCTACACCAAACAGTATTTTTTCCGGGATGCATTGGACGCTCTTGGAACTCATGTGGATTGGTTTCGTCCTCAATTCAACAATTTTGTTTGTTCATGTACCCCCATCGCTGAAGATGATTTTTCGACGAAAATTGGAGACACTTGCCAACTGCTCTAGAGCCCATTTACTACAGTCAATTTGTGGCAATCAATGGCTGAAAAATTACCCGATGGATGAAACTTAGTGAGTCGTTAGAGAATTATGGAAGAAAGCTTACCTAGCGATGGCGACCGGCTACCTAAAACGGTTTTTGGAAAAACTCAAAAAAGTTTTGAAATACATTTTTCTCGAAAACTATGCATTTTATAGAGAAATGTATTCAAGAAAAAATGTAGAGGACATCGTTATCTACAGTTAATGTCATTGGTGCTATGTTGTACAACAAAAGAAGTGCGCAGTAGGTGATGCTAAAGTGGCAAAAAAGTGTATTTCCACTTTTTTGTCCTGAAATTTTCATTTTTCAATTACTATCCAAATAGAAAAATTGTTCCTTTCAATTTTATAAACAACTTTTATTTTAAATTTTTTTTTCATACAACTTACCGTTTCAGAGCTGCAGCTTATCAAAGTCAAAATTTCACTATTACGCTTTCATGAAAGTATGAGGACAGTTACGGAGCATATAACAGATATATTTTTATTCTTTTAATCAAGAAGTAATAATCTATATTGTTTATAAGATATAACTAGTGAAAATTACTATCAATTAAATGAAAAGGTGTTCTTTATGGACACCTTTTCATTTAATTTTTATATAAATTGTTTCACTGAGCGGAATGATTACTTGAAAAATAAGTTGTGAAATAGTTGTAAAAGTATTTTAATTTTGATATAAAAACAATTTAGTATTTGATTGGAAACGTTGAAAGTTATAACGATTTTATTGATTTTTGCGAAAATTTGATTAGGTCGATAAATTAATTAAATTGATGTCATACATTCTATTGCTAAATACACTAATATTTCTTTTATAATGTACATATTTTCCTTTCATAACAATTGAGTGACACTGAGGTTTCACTCGATTACAATAAAAAACAATTTCTGAAGGGTTGCAAAAACCTTTCAGCAACAGGTAATGGGTTACACCTATGGTAATTATAATTAGTTTTGTTGTAGGAATGAGAGTTAACTAATTTTTTACGTGCACTGCGTAGTCTATTCGCCGGTGGTGGTTCTTGTGTAGATTCACTTCTGGTGCTTTCCGTTACTATACTATATGGCTATATTGCACTATATCTTTGAAAGTTGTATAAAAAAAGATAAACAATAATTGTTTATAAAATTAAAAGGAACATTTTTTCCATTTGGATAGTAGTTGAAAAATAAAAATGTCTGGACAAAAAAGGGGAAAAATTTTTTTGGAACTTTAGCGCCACATACTGCTCATATTTTTTGTTGCACAACATAGTATATTTTTGAGTTTTTCCAAAACCGTCACAGGTTGCAGGTGGCCATCGCTAGGTAAGCTTTCTTTCATCATTCTCTAACGATTCACCAAGTTTCATCCATCGGGTAATTTTTCAGCCATTATTTGACAGATTGACGGTACTAATTAGGCAAACACACCTTCAATTCCTTAGTCAGTTAAATTTTGTACGAGTGAAGGCCCAATATTCGCCAAGTTGTGGCGAATATTGTGATAAATAAAAACGTAATACATATTCCCAAAAATTGTAGTCTGCGAAAGGCCGAGTTCTTGTGAGCGATGAAAAATCGATTGCCTCGGATTCTCCTGCATACTCTCACAGACAGCGGAGATATTTTCTGCAGATCTTGCGTTTCGTCGACGTACGGGTGTTGGTCGAACGTTTACCAAATCAGTGGATTGAAATTTATCCACCACATTGCGAATAGTCCTCTCAGTTGGACGATTACAGCGACCGTAAAATGAGCGAAACGCGCGGTACGTTGGCCCGAACAGAAAAACAATTTTGATAAAATAATTTAATTATTTGTACGTGCTGTTGAATACATGTTGATTTGACAAAACAGACTGAATAAATGACAACTGATTTGACAGATATATCTTCAAGAAGATGGCCAATATCAATTGTCAGAGCTCGGAAATCCCTGTTGTAACACCCTTTACCATTCAAGTACCAGATTATGAACGGAATTGATTCCTAATCTTATAAAAATAAGATCACAAATAACTGGGTGACTAATGGTTGAAGATGTAACACAATGGTACCGGTTTCCGACCGGTACCCACTAAATATTCTCCTCTCTCTCTCCGCCCACTAAATATTCATGCGTCAATTGTAAAAATGCCTATTTGAAATAAGTAACTATCAATCTTCTATCTACTTGAAACCATGTGATGGGGCAGTTTGACGATTTTACTATCTAAATACAGTCGGAGGAGAGTCAGCAAACTCACTAACATTTTTATTGAAATGACCTGAACAGTAAGTATTTCACTATTTCATTGACTGAATATATATTTTGTTGCCTTCAACACGTCGTTACTAGTGCCCAATTTATTGAATTTGCGAACTTATCAAGTAAATAAAAGCAGTCGGAATAGGGTTACCTAAAAAATATCTACCATCCAGATTTCGACCAATTGACCGGTAACATGATTTCGATATTTCGTAATACAAAAATCGTGTCGGTTATTTCTATTTCGAGAATATGTATTTGGAATTGATTTATTTAATTTTCATGTAATTTTACAATATGGGACCTTCATACGACCTACTTAAAAGCAATTAGATTAGTCGTATTTCAACGCAGAACGCAGAGACAATTCTATTAAAGAATCTTGATTCACTATCGAGTTACTATGACACTTTAAGTGTTTAGTTCAAACCAGTAATTACTATTTGTGGGTATTTCTCGATATTTCCTGGTATATTGAGGTTCTTATTATATTTTCTCATGTACATGACCTCAATCAAATGATTTTTTGATGCTAATAACCAAATTTAATTTAGGTCGGAAACAGGGCAGACTTCTTCTGTTTCCATCCGGGTCGGACGGATTCAAGTTTTTCTAAGCGACTTATTGTGACCTTCATATTTGTTTCAGATCATCATCATGGATTCTAAAAAGCGTCTTGGATATCCTCGCGAGAACCTAGAAAAAGCTTTACTTGACATAAAAAACAAAAAATACAATATTAGACAATGTTGAAAAATCATTTCGTACTTGATGAAGACGCTATAGATTAATTACTCAAGATTGGTAAAACACCTTACAAATGCGAAAGAAAATGATCCAACAGAATCATCTATTAGAAATCTGTTTAAACAATCTGTTTTTACGTTAACCAGCTGTCGCACCCCTATGAACGACAAGCCTCAAAAGTCGAAACTTGTGCGAGCTAAGGATTAACGAGGTCTTACCTTTTAACGTGTGATTCATAACACGGGTTGGACGATAGCAAGTGACAATCGATCGTTCAGATTGGGGCTTGAACCACCGACCAACACGGCAGTCAATTCGAGTGAGTGAACAAAGCCCCACGTCGCACCGCCTGGCTACCGACCGACCAATGAATCCCCAATTTCTAAAAAACATTTAATACTAGCGCTAAACTTTCGACGTGAGTTTGAATCGAGTATAGCTGAATATGTTTTAGAAAACTTCAAAACTGTTCATTCCGAAAGTGAACTAGAACCGAGAGACATTGAGCTGTTCATATTCTGAAATGAAAATATTATTCAAGGAGATACTCCCAATGGAAATTCAAAATATCCAACTCACTTCGAGAAGGCTCTTTTCTGGCCAGGAAATGATGAGAAGAAAAAAAAAGGCAGGCATTGGAAACAAAACTCCAATTAAAGGAGCAGAAATGTACCCAACAGTTGCTATACGTGACGAATTCATGGAACACCAAAGAATTGAAGAAAACAGACCAAGGAGAAATATATATAAGAGAGAGCTCAAAAAAGAAAAGACAAGCAAAAAACATCAACTAAGTAAATTTAAAAGTAGAGCAGATAATTCAAATTCAAAAAATGTAGTTATACAGTTATACGTTATTATTCAGTAAGAAGGAGAATATTTCCCTGGGATAGTACTGGATAAAGTAGATAATGGCTTGAAGGTAAAGGTTATAACGATTAGTGGAAACTTCTGGAAATGGCCAGAGAAAGACGATATTTTGAATTATGAAATAAGTGATGTTATATCTAAAATTGAAAGTCCAATTATAATAGTTTCTAAACGTGATGTCTATGTTCCTGAAGTCAATGATCTCCGCAACAAATGCAAATGGAAATAGTTCCTATACCTATTCGCTGAACTCATGACATGTAAAACATATTAGTTTATTTTTATAATAAATCAATGAGAAATTTTGTTATGTTTCGTATTTTAATTTCATGTGACATTCACGTTCGTGAGAAAGACATAATTCAGCTATTCCTTCTTACTCCATGGCTGGTCGGAATCCGGTATTCGAGTGGACGGATTCACGTAAAATTGCCACAGCTCGGATGAAAAATGGTGTACTTGTTATATTTCTGCACCTATATTTCAATTTTCAAATAAGAAAACTGAAATAAACACATAGAGTATTTTATTTTCATTATTTCCGTATTACACTTCAGACATGTATAATTTGATTGAAAATTATATTGTGTTATATAAGTTTCCACTACAATTTTTACATTTTTCAGACTGCAGAAGGTTGAAATTCCCAAAAAGGTGGAAAAAAAATCATGATAAGAAATGTTACTGACAAGTTGAATATCTGAGATCTGATTTTATTGAAATGCAGTAACATTTCAAATTACTAAATTTATCCTTCGTATTTATTTTAAAAAGTTTATTGATTTCCATGTTAGGAATCACACGTTAAATGGTAAGAGCTCGTTAGTCTATAGCTCGCAAAAGTTTTGACTTCTCAGGGTTGTCGTTCGTAGGGGTGCGACAGCTGGTTAACGGAAAAACATATATGTATGTTATGTTAACATAAAAACATATATGTAAGTTATGTTTAACATAACATACATATTTTCTAAAGATATTCCAGAGAAGTGAAAACCCAATTCTCTGAAAGTTCAAATCTACATCGAGTTAAAATATAAGCTCAACCAAATATTAGCACGAATCGAAGGCAACCGTTAACAAAAATAAAAAAAAAACCGCATCTCGAATCACCTCGTACAGTCGGACCGACTCCAAATATTTATTTTATTCCTTCTAGTCTCAGCGCACCACCATTAATATTCCTTCGAACCGCAGCATCCAACAACCAGTTTTCTTTTTCAATCTAGCCATCTGCAAACTCGTTTGTAAAAATCTAAACGGCTGAATCAATTTAAGTATTGCTTAAAACCGTCCGTTCTCCATGTTTAGACGGTTTTAGCAGTACACAAACATAAATAGTTGAGAAACATTATCCTAAGAAACGTCACGACAAATCATAATTGCCGCAGCATGCTTATTTTATTGGATTTTAGAAGCGAAACTGAAGTGCGATAAATAGCGAGGGCAGCGGCGTCGACATGTTTTGGAAGACGGCAATGAAAGAGGATAATGAAAAACACTGTAGCAATGATATCCATCTTCTTATTAAACGTTCCAATTCATTAAACGAAAGAACAAATTGCGGGCTGATAGGTCGTGGTCGAAAGGAACTTGGAGTACCATACGTTTCGAAAAAATTGTTTTTCCAACAAACCTCTATGCCCTACAGTAAAGCGATTGCAATTCTCGAGCTTTTCTTGCGACAATCTCATGGAAAATAAAGATTTTTCTTGGATTGAATATTCTTATGGGACTGAAATCCACACAGCTATGGAGATCATTGTCATCGAGAATTGAGCTGAGGGACCCTTACATAACCAGTGCTATGGGGAGAGACCGTTTTGAATGGTTGCTTAGTAACTTACACGTGTAACACAGTAACTCAGCCAACAAAAAGCAAGACTCGAAGTTTGATAAACTTTACAAAGTTCGGCCGCTTATTGACACACTGTAAGTGTAATGTATGTAGAAATATATACTTTGAGGAAGGTCTGACAACGTTGCAAAATCAGTATACTTTATAGTCTCGATGTGAACACATATCTTAAAACAGGGACAATAAATAACCTTAGAGAAAAGTAACAGCCTCTTGTTTTCATAAGAATCCATTTCTTATCAAACAAAGAACATTACAGTAAGAATAGTATCAGAAATCGTTCGCGCCTAATGAACATCAAATCATTGATGAATGAATGACACGCTACGAAGGAAGAAACAGATTACGCCAGTATATACCTAAAAAACCTATAAAAAAGGGCAACAAAGTCTGCGTACGTGGTGAAAACCACACCACGTTTGGAAGTGTTTTACGTGCAGTATGGGATTATGTCTCAAAGACAATAAACATTGTTTTTATGACATTCATCGGAACTAGAAGATGAAATAACCATATCATATTTTTTGTTTGAGACGATCCTAAGTGTTTCTGTTTTACTTTGTGAATAAATAAATCAATCAATACATTTTTCCATGAAAGTTTGTTTTTTTCACAAGAAAAATAAATTTCGTCCTCGAAGGGTTAAAAATCACTCATTAGAAAATTGATAACGGCCATATTGTTGAAGCTAAATCTGTCAATTTAGTGGCCATTTATTCAGTCTGTTTACCAAATCCCATAGACGGATATTTTATTCAATAACACGTGTAAATAATAAAAATATATCAAAATGGGTGTTCTGTTCGAGCAAAGTATGGCGATCTTCGCCCAATTTACGGTCGCCATGATCGTCCTAGCACCAGGACTAGTAGTAGTGGACAAATTTGAGTCCACTGATTCAGTAAACGATCAACCAGCACCCATACGTCAACGAAACACAAGATCTACCGAAAAAATCGCCATATGCTGTGAGAGTGTTCAGATAAACCGAGGCAGTCGATTTCGCATCGCTCGCAAGAAGTCAGCCTTTCACAGACCACAACTGACACATGAACTGAAGAAGAACGACTATATTCAATAAGGCCCATTTCTAGATGAGTCGGTACGTGAATAAGCAAAATTGTCGAACATGGAACGACACTAATCCACATGACATCCAAGAGCGTCCAATGCATTCTGAAAAAGTCACTGTTTGATGTGGATTTAGGGCATACGGCGTCATCGGCCCATATGAAACGACGTTGACCAGGCCATCACTGTCAATGGCGAGCATAATAGATCGATGATTACCAACTTATTTTGGTCTGAATTGGATGATATGAATCCCAACGACATGTGGTTTCAACAGGACGGAGCTACGACCACACAACTCATGCCACTATGGAGATATCCTGCACAAGCAATTTGAAGGCATGGTCATCTCACGTGGAGGAAGTGTGAACTGGCCACCGAGGTCGTGCGATTTGACCTCGTTAGAATTTTTCTTGTGGGATTTTTTTAAGTTACAGGCGCATGCGAATGAGCCACACACCCCATCGGTCACCAAAGCAATGCCTCGGTCAAATTCAGCATGGTTTATGCACCAGAGATATGGAAAATTAGACGATTCAGATGCGATTCACCCACGGAAGCCGTGGCGTACATTTGAAAAATGTTATATTCCACACATAATGGCATTAATAAGATTTCAAACGAATAAAAATTTCGATGATATCTCGCACATAATTTGTTTCATTTAATAATAATATGCTTTATTATCATTAGACATACTCTTCTAGACAAAGCTTGGGTAGTAAATACTTAAAAAAAATGCAATACATACCAAATTAAATTGAAAATGGTGCAAGGGTACAAACTATGTTAAAATGGAGAATATAAAAGATATGTATACAGTGCTAGTCTCCAACATGGAACAAATTCACTAAATCAAAGGTGCTGTTTTTTCGGAAATATGCTAGGAAACGTCGATTAGTATTTTAAATTGGCTTTATTTCAATGGGAAAAAAGTATACAATGTGTCTTAAATATGAGATATGACGTCATCGGTAATTATTTTAAATGACAATCCTGTTTTTTCAATGACTTTTATTAAAGGGTTTAACAAGTTGCACATGCCTGCCAAATTTAAATTTTTTATTCCTTGTCCTTTAAAAGATATTCAACAAACATTATCAAATTCAAAAAATGATTTCAATTCAATAGTCTTTCTTTAACAAGTGTTCAAAATGTTGTCCATTTACTAACTGACAATACCCTAAACGTAAGTGAAACTCGTTTTGAACATTTCTGATTACATCGCCGGAAATTAGCCTACTCTCCTGTTTTATTCGTTCTTTTAAATCCTCAATAATTGCCGGTTTGG
>WOGP01006071.1:0-12652 GCA_015342065.1 Leptinotarsa undecemlineata | reverse complement strand
CGGTTGGTCTGTTTTTAAAATTTGTAAACTTTTAGAAAGTAGGTACTGGTGATCCTTAGCAATTGTTGAGCAATGTACATCATCACCACTTATTTGTTTTTTACAACGTTAATTCACCCATATATAGCACTAAATAGGTATTTCTAATTTTTTCGGTTTTAAAAGAGTTTTTTCCCATTTCGTGGTAACCGCAGGAGTAAAAAAAGTAGAGGATATGGTCAGATTCCATTTTTTACGTGCTTTGGCAAAGAGCCCATACACGACATAGGTTTGCATTTGAAAGAAAAGTTGGGTAGGGTTGCAGCTAAGGAGCCGAAAAAAAATTATTCCATTTTATTGCCAAAAAATGCCTACAACGTGAAATCAACTGATATGTTTCAGCGTTTTTTCCTAAAGTAATGGTTAAAAAGTTATTAATTTTACACCGGACTCTTGGTCACCTCTTTATTTATTATTATTACCAAGTATTATTTTATCTAGCATAGTGGATGGATTTCAATAACTGTTTTTTAAAAATACTTAATGATGGACTAGATATAATGAAATGGTAGTTTATTGTATGCATCAAACCCTTTGAAAAATAAAGAATTCATTGCTCTTCTCCTGTTTTTTCTGCATAAATGCAAATAAGTATGATTTCTTGTGACTTATTTGTTCACTTCTGAATTTAAACCAACGAATTCAGAAAAATATGAAGGTGATAAGTTATTCAGAATTTTATATATAAATATCATAGTTAAGTAATACAACCGTACAGAAACTGGTAGCCATCGCAAAGTTTGTAACATAATTCCGATTTCAGTGAATCTATTCACTTTTAGAACAATTCGCATACCGCTATTATGAAGTTTTTGTAATTGAGATGTTTGATTTAGATTAAACAAGAAAATAATAGAAGCACAGTAATCAAAATGTGATTGGAGAGTCGCATTGTACACAGTAATTTTAGACTGAGTGGATAAATAACCAGAAATCCTTGCGAAGAAATATAGTTTTTTATATATTTTTTACATATAGAATCGATATTATTCCCAAAAAGTAATAAATTATCTAACTGGAATCCAAGATATTTGATACATGACACAATTTTAATATTTCCATTTTTGATTTGTAGACTTACTTCATTCAAATCAAGGTTGTTCCATTCATATTCTGTTGTAATAATCATTCCTTTAGTTTTCATTTCATTCAGTTTCAATTTATTTGCCATGAGATATTCATTCACACCCTTTAATGCGGCATTCATTTTATCAATAGCTTTATCTAAGCTTGAATCGAAGCATGCCAATAGTTTATCATCTGCAAATAAATTTACAAAATCAACATTTATAAACAAGTTTTGTGTCATTCAAGCATAAGATAAATAGCAGAGGTCCTAAAACGCTACCCTGCGACACACCTACATGTATATCCAATTCCTGTCAGATATTATCTTGAACTCTGACTTCTTGCTTTCTATGGGATTATTAGTCAGATAACCATTGGCAAACATCACCATCAATACCTCTTATTTTCATTAGAAGAATATTATGATCAATTGTTTCAAAAGCCCTCTTCAGATCAAGGAAAACAGTTACAACAAATTAGTTGTTATTAACTTCTTTTTTGAATTTGGGTAAAGTGAGTTGTGATACTATAAAAATATCGGCTTTCACGGCCGGAATCACCAATGAAGAGGAAAAAATCCGAGCTAGTAGGCTTTCAATGAAAACCGAAGTACCAAACGTTCTCTCCTTAGCAGTCAACGTATATACCACAGATGTCTGCCGCAGTTGCAAACGAAAGGTGTGGTACTTCATCCCTAGTGGGTTGAAGTTTGTTCTCTTTGGAAATGATATTTTCCACGTGAATTATCATACAAAAAAAAATCATAAAAAATTTTAGAAATACTACAAAATGAATTTCACTTCGGAACGACAAATCCAAAAAATCAAAAGGCTCCGTTTCATATGGAAATGAAATACATATAGAAACACAAAAAATACAGTTCCGGGTAGGATTTCTTTTAAAAGTTCCCATCTTTTTGAATTGCGAAACAAAACCCCTTTTTTATCTGTTAATTGTTTATAACTTTTGCAATTTTTGCAAGCTGTCCTTATTTTTCTTCAAATATCATCGCAAGCTATTCCGAATCGATTGACGCCTCATTCGTATTTTTCGCAGGCGGAGACAAAAGTTTGACCTGGCAGGCATTTGTTGGCCAGAGTATTAGCTTTTCATTTTGGCGAATAATCTTTGAAAGAACTTGCGGAATATCATTCACTAATCAAATCCAATTACTGCCGTTTAGATCGTTGATAAAAGACTGGGAGACTTTCCAAACATGGGACGTGAATAAGCCATGTATTATTTCGAAATTATAGTTCAGTTTCTATGTGGAAATATGGGTGTTGGTACCTATGACCTACGGGTGGGTATAATGTCGGAGTTCACGAAGTCAGCACGCTTATCGTCTAGGTAGATCGGTTATATAATTTCATCCTATCCTGTTATGAATGAACCCGATAATAATCGCTTAGAAAAACGACGTTAATAATATCTTTCACGAAATCACAAAATTGTAGAGACAAATGGAGTAATGATGATTATATAACAGTGAATTTTGTTCTATCAATTATTTTACATATAAATCACAATGAATAGAAAAAAGAGTTATTTTTGCATACTTTAATGTTCATATGAAAGTAGTTGTTTCGGAAGGGCTTTATTTTCCAATCTGTATCTAAAAGTAGCCTTATGCATTCTACATATCTTTCTGAAGAGTTAATTCTGAACTTTAATCGTATTGCTTTCTTCCTACCTTCGTAAGTTTGCCACACTTTTTGTATGAAGATAGAGAAATAGAAAGCCAAAACCTTTCTTTTCCAATTTTTTGTATCCTGCTTAAACGTTTTTCAGACACATCAGAGAGACTTTTTCGACTTACAATTCATCAATACCTACACTTGTTACATGTTCAACAGTGACCAGGAAGCTAGACACTTCCTAATATTCTATAAATATTTGATGTTTCATGTCAAGTTCCGTGGTGCCTGTGGTAGTGTACGGACGTGCCGATAACGACCGCCCACACAAAGAAGGTATGTGGGTGCCATGTGCTATTACGGGGCTCCTTTTTGTGTAGTGAATATCCATCATTGAAGAAACCTACATGTGTAAAGTGAACGTATGAATATGAAGTCAGAGTCCTCTTCATTCACGCCGGTACCCAGGCCGGGGTAGTTCGGATAACTACGTATATGAACAAAAAAAGCAGAAGTCCTTCCGAAGAGGAAGCGACTCCAAAAATATTTGATGTTTTTAAATAAACAAAAAGTAAGTGGAGAAACTAAGGGGTGTCGGCTTTGCCTCGAGCAAGACTGCTGCGCCCTCGCATGAAAACTCCTGTCAATACTTGACAGGAGAAAATTAGTCAAATGCGCCCGAGCGGAAGCAGAGAGAAAGAGAGAGAGATATGTTCCATGCAGACGTTAGAAAGATCGGAAAATAATTGTCTGGTTCAAGAAGTTGTTGTGTTAATTGAAGTAGGGGTGGGACATATGCATTTCATCAACGCATATACAACAACACAAACAACGAAGCATACAACGTAGGCAGTTATTAAAGATTGTGTTTTTTGAAGCGATTATTTTCTTTTGGGAGACAAAATCAAGGGATGTAGTTGTATTTATTGGGGAGGTGTTCTGAAAAATACCGCTGGGATCCTGATCGTCACAGTCTGCATATTTTGACAGTAGCGGTTGAATTTAATGATCGACGATTTGCGACTGAGCTCATAGCCCTAACTCCCCCGCCCCTTCTTTTAGCCGGGCACTGATCTCTTTTGCGAATATCTGAACTTTATGGCCTGTACACGTCCATCCCGGATCCGCTGTGTACGTACCTTCAGTTTATTTAAATCTGTTGAAAAATAAGCAAACATATTTTTCGTCAACCTGTTGATACTATCTCTAGTCGAGACTTGACTGGATAACACTTATTCCATGTTTGGCTGGCTGCGTTTTTTCTTCCATCGTTTCAGGACTCTATTTCAAGAATCTTGTACATATAACATCAACAACAACCTATACAAACAAGTAGAGGTCCTATTGTTTGATGTTTGTCACATTCTTCTAGAATTATTTTGATAGCCTGTCTGAAATTCTTTCAGCCAAGGTCTTCGTCAGACAGCCCTAGTTTGTTGAAGGGTCCAGTGAGTAGTTCTGTAATTATTCTGTGGTTATTCTTGCTTTGTTAAAAAATGTCGGCACTTCCTATATGAGTATTGTGTATCCCGAATATGTGTTCACAATATGCTCTATCCGATAGATGGCGTCTTTGGAATGGCATATACCATCGCTTTTACTTGCTCAGATGAATACTTAATATTTTGGACACTGGTTTCTTGCCGCTCTTCTTGAAAGCTCTGCTGCTGTTTATAATTGTAAAACTACACATTTCTATTTCTGACTTTTGAAAGCATCTAGAAGCTTAGATGCTTTGTCCTGAGTCAAGCCGTTTCGACAAGATATTAGAATACCTACACTAAACATCATTAGCCTAAAACATCACATGTGCTACACGTCATCCTTAAACGAAGTTGAAAAGTTCGCTAAGTCTGACCAACATACCTTCTGACTGTCTGTTGGGTTAACTCATGCTTGTTGAGGTGTAGAAGTAGTTTCTGGAGCAACACATACATTCAGTTCTACTCAGCCCATCATTTGAGTAACAGTAAAATTCGGAAGGTGTGGTTATGGAATAAAGCACTTAAGTTAACAAACCATAGATACGTATTTCGAACAAGTGTGGCTAATCTTTAGCTAGTAACTTTTGTGATTCCAGCGACATGAAACTGTGTGAAGACAAATTGGTGTCCATTTTAACCCCCAACAAACTTATCGAAGCAGAAAGCGAAATGGTCTTACCTCACATTATTATATCCACTTCGGAGGTGAAACCGATGCTCAGGTTTTCCTGGAATTGCATTGAACTTCGTTATTTTCACCAAACTTCGATCCTCATCAAGATATGCAACCTCCTGCTGCCGGTGAAGATCTACATCCCAAGCCGATGTCCTGGAATCCAAATAGAATGACGGGTAGGTCTGCTGTCGTCAGCAAAGCAATGTATTGGATTCGTGATTTCTTTCAATACGTTTTTGATATACAATAAAAAAGGGATTGGAGACAAAGTGATGATGGTGAAAGTATTCGGGAGATATCCATCGACAGTTACTTGTAGGGAACGCTCTTTCAGGAAGCTGAAGCGTTATACACAAAAAGGATTCGACAAGCCATATCATCGAAGTTTAACCAGCAAACCTTCATGCCACACACGGCCAAAAGGCTTGAAACTTTTTGTGGAAAAAGTGTTCGTTTCACTAAGATTTATTTTTTTGTGTCAGAGGTTCTGATTCTAACTTAATTTTTTTTGTATTATCCCAACAAATGAAATCAGATATTCCTTCATTTTTCCTCGCATACATATCTGAAAACCATTAGTCTCCTTTCACGAGGGCTGCAACAATGTCTATCATTCATGTATGTTGATTTATATCAGTTTAAGACTAATTACATAAACACTATCTATATTGGTCAAAAAATACCCAAACCCATGAATTTTAACAATAAACGAGGCTTCAAAAAACTCTTACGGAGCCAAGCTTGGACATCAATTGCCCACCAAGATTCGTTCTACGTCTTTCGCTGATGCTCCTACTGCAAAGCAACCAGATGAACCCAGAACCCAAATATAAAAGCAATCAAAGCAGCACTGTTTCAAGCACCATCCAGTAATCTTCTTCAGAATCTGGTATTATCCGCCTTCTTGCCCTGACAATAATAACTAAGTGATCGAATAAAATATTTGATGTGGCTGTATAGAATGGTTTGGGTTATTTTACCACCACATAGTGATGTAAAGAATACATTTCTTATCATTACAAGGACTTGTGATGGCAATCATTTGCAATGATCTCAAGCCACCTCTGACCCTGACTGATATTTTCAGTATTTAATTTGTGATCAACGGTTTTTCAACTGTTGCTTAAGAATCGTGCTAGGCGCTATTCCGGAATTGAAGAAAAAACCTTGGATAAATTGTGGCTGTTCGAGAGTCACGAATAACAATTTAATCAAGTTACTGTTGTTGCATCACTAGTTGGTGGTATGTTAGTATGAATACAGGGAACACCACAAGTGCGTTGGTAAAATGTACTGGATGAACCAAAATTATTCTTTTAATCTCGAAATCAACAGAGATGAAAACTTTTTCAGAAACACTATAGAACAAATTTGTGGCTGGTGGTCTTGATACTCTTACCATTACAAAATACTAAATCATTGTTTTATGGGAAAGATATGAAGGTCGTGTTTTCTTTTCGAAGCGGGCAAAAGCATATTACAAAGTTCCTGAGTCTCTATTTTGTCAGGTATTCTCTAGGCTGAAAATTGACCATTCAAGTGACAAATGATGCTTTTCAAAAACAGTACCTCTATTCTCCAAAGATATTTGATTTTGAAAATATGTGAATTAGATAAACGAAAATCATTGCTCATGTTTATTCATCAAGTGAATGTGCAGATGTGTTTTTCAGCTCCCTTATGAAATATATATGAATAACAACTTAGTTAGATTTCTTTCAGATAACAAATAATTTGATGTAGGTTAGGTTAGGTAAGGTCCAACCAAGAATGATTATTTCTCTTGATTCACGCCATTAGTGAAAACTATGGAAAACCGTTCAGCAGTTTTCGAATTCATCGCTTTCAGACAGACAGACACGTCGGGGTACGTCACTTTATAATATAATATAGTTTACAAATTATTATAATTCAGCCGCCCAATATGATGATGATAGTAGTTGTTTTTTTTACAGAAAGCTGTTGTTTGAATTCTAGGATTGACTAAGAAAAATGACTTCAAAATATTGATGATTGATTATTCTCTCTTTCTCATATTCATTAATCTCATCTTCATGAATACCCCACTAGTTTCTTGAACACATTTGTTGATATAGGAATGTTGGTTTCCGGGTTTCTCCGAGGTTCTTTTTTGTTTACAATCTACAAACGTTTCACTTGCAACTGTGACAGTCATCTGCAGTAACGTGGTCGCAAGATTTGGGTGACTTCAGGTGACCACAGAATTTTTTGGAACTGTGAAAAAGTTTATATCGGTCAGACGAAAAGAGGCATTGGTAACGGCCTAGTAGAGCACAAGCGGAGTTGCCGATTGGGACAGACTTTGAAGTCTGCAGTTGCTGAACATGCATTATCCAACGGGGAACACAAGATCCTTTTCGAAAATACTGAGAGACTAGCAACGTCAAGTCATTATTCAACAATAATGTATTTGAAAGCCATAGAAATATATAAACTCAAAGAGAACTTCAACAGAAAGGAAGAGAGAACATATCTACCAAAGATCTGGCACACAGCATCAGAAAGCTCAAAATAAAGCCATGTCACTCAAATCGCGCGGAAAGTACGCGCGAACTCGCCATTACAGAAAGTGCGTGGAAAATCAGCACTAAAAAGACATGAAAAATATAACATCATTTCAATTTAACCAAAATATAATTCAACAACATGTATTCACTTATAACAAAAATACCAGCAAAATAACAATAATTACAAATCTAAATAACAAAAATGATTGAATGTAATTCAAACTTCTTAGACAATAATAGTTCGATGATAGCGAATATAATACTGCTCAAATTTTCATTTTTTTAAACAATTCAGGTTCTGGGTATGCATAATTATAAACAAGCGAAAAATCACCTCTTCCTGACTTCTGAAGATTTTGACCAAGCACTCATAGTTATCATTACAATATTACTTCAACTAGGATTACTGCTACTTTTTAACGATATCAAGATTTAGACTGTGTTGTAAATAGATACCCAAAATTTGAAATGGTTCCAATACGTTTTTCAAACCAAAGCTGAGAATTTAACTCATTCCAGAAAATACTAGTAGTGCATATTTGAAAACTATTCTGTCATAAGTGTACTCAATATAAATCATTCAGACTTTTATGCATTTCTATCATGACTTTGATACTTTTCACAAAAATCAATAATCACTCAGTCCAATAACTTAATCCTAAATCGATGCATACTACTTCGTCCTCAGTCATCAACGTATCAAATTCTGCCGGCAATATCTAATAATGCTTTTGAGTATATTGGCGTCCATCGTCACCATCTTGTTCATGTACTTCAGGAACCTGTTGGTATTCGCTTGGAAGTTCTTCATGTGCTCCGTTGATTTCCTCAATGTCTCCAAGGATCTGCTGATGTCCTCTAAGAAGTTGATGATGGTCAGGTTGGTACTGCTCCTGTTGCTGATGACCTTCCAAGTGGTGTTCTTGTTGGTGAGGACTTTCGATGTGTTTGGTGGGTTCCGTTTTGTGTACCACGGCGTTAAAACCGCTGTGTTTGTCCGCAGTATATTCCACAGTTCTGATAGAACCGTCTGGTTCTACTAGAGAGTACTGCCCTTTCACAACGTCACCATCTCGGGATTCGTGTTGGCTTTTGATATCTCCTGTGTGATAGTCGTTTACGCCGTACTTGAATGTGTATTTTGGGTGTGCCTGAAATTTCAAAATTATTGAGAATACTGGAGAGCAACGTAGTCCATCAATCATAATTTTCAAAAACTCCAATTGAATGCTCATTTGAAATCATAAGAAATCATGCAATATAAAAAATTAAAACATTATAAATCTCAAACGTAATAGCAGATAATCATGTTACTATAAAAACAGATTATGATTCAGTCAGCAGAGCAAAAATATACAAAATATAATAGTGAAATGATGAAAGTGGACCCAGAGGAAAGTCAAAGTTTAGAAAAAGCAAATGAAATATTTTGAAACGAATGGATGCACCAAAAAATCATAAAATCATTATGTAGAAGGCGTAAAAACATGAAGAGTTAAGAGCTTTTGCCGTTGATATTTCCAAGGCTTTTGACCATGTGTGGCATGAGGATTTGTTGACCAAAGTTCGATGCCATGCTTGTCGGATCCGCTTCCGGAACGTTTCCTGCAAGTGGCTGTCGATGGATATCTCTCGAATAATTTAACCATCAACGCTGGTAATTCCCTAGAGATCCATATTGTCAGCAACCCTCTTTTTATTGTATGTAGTGAAAGTAACTAGGTTCAATTCAATGCCACAAAAACTAAGGCTTCGGTTTTCTCCAAAAAGATAAATGCCTCTGAATCGGATATAATGATGTGAGGATAAACAATTCCGCCTTCTGCTTCGATACGTTTGTAAGGGGGTTAAAATGGACACCAATATGTCTTGGCACAATCATGTCGCTGGAATTGCAAAGACAGCTTTTCAAAAACATGGAATACAGTTCCGAACCAGAAAACTGTATACACCTCATCAACTTTTGTTGCTTTATAAAGATCAGACCTTCTTTGGAGTATTGTTCTCATGTATGGAGCTCCTGAAAGTGCTGGATTCCATCCAGAAAAGAGCCATCCGCCTTAAAGGAGACGCAAACATCACTTGCAACCTTGTTAGTCTGTTTAATATATACTTTCACGGGAAGTGTTCATGTGACTTGGAACACTTGATTCCACCAAGAGCGGTACATATCAGAAAGACGCGACAGAATGTGGCTGCCCATCGTCTTGAGGTTCAACTCAGTAAACATTGAACTTCTCTGCTCAAAAATTCTTGCATTTGGAGAACTGCGTGTATCTGGAATAAACTTCCTGAGAACGTGTTTTCAAATGAATTCAATCTCCAGCAATTCAAATCTAACGTGAATCGCCACTATAATACCTATAATATAAACTGAAACTTCGAAAAATAGGATGTATATGTGCTTGTGATCGATATATGTTCATTTGGATCGGTTGAACATATCATCGTTTGCATACTTTGAGGGAAATAATCAAGACTCCATAAAACAATTTTCGCTCTTTGTCCTTAAGTTTATTTTGTGATTTTTTGCTGAATTATGAACAAAAACGAAAAGAAAATACCATTTTTTGGTATGAAGTTTGCTTTTGTAATAGTTGTTAGAATAATACTGATTTTTGAATTTTTGATAAATTTTAATAATTTTTAAAACATTTAAAAATACCGCGCGATCAAAGTGGGGTTTTAACGTTCACACTGTGCTGATAGATGGCACTAGAGTGACAAACAACGATCAGGTGTTTTGTAGAAATCTAGAATAACTTGAAATGTCGTCAATAAAATGTAAATATGATGCTGATGCATTTTGTTATATATGTGTTATAATAATTTCTATTTCCATATTTTAGGTTGGTGTCGAGGTGAGAAAAGCTCTATGGAATTTGCAATGCCAAGAATCTGGCGGGAACCAAAAGACCACGGTAACTACTGCTACTTTTGCATTGTGAATCCAAGCAAAAGACATAGAGGTATAAATGCAAAACCTATCGAATATCCAGATCTTGGATCTTCTTCTGCTTCAGTCGAATACGATCTTAAACGACCAGTATACGACCAGTACTGAAAAAATTATCACAGAAAAGTAGCTCATCTCTTAGTTCTCTTCAAAGTAATTCCGATAAGGAGTTTTTACCGACACCAGTACAACCAAAACATCATTTCATCACTACAGAAGATTTTAATGATTTGATTAGAGATTCAAATTTGCGAAAAAGTAAAGCGGAGGCTCTCGCTTAAATCAGTGGAATTTGCTCGATATACCGTACTGAGCAAACAAATTTGCTCGATGATGTTAATATCACGGATCAACGGACAAGACATGAAACATTCTCAACATTTTTCACAAAAGAAGATGGACTTTTTGGGAAAGAAAGTTTTTGGCTTTCTACTACTCCATCTTGATACAAAAAAAGGGGACGAGGAAATCTTCCAACGAAAGGAAGAAAGAAATCGATCATGGAAAGAAGTAACTGTCAGACACAAACTGAAAGAAAGTCCTCCTGAATTTTCGAAAGAATTTTTTCTTTCGTGTAATTCAATGTTTATATGAAAGTAGCTGTTTCAGGAGGACTTTCTTTCAGTTTGTGTTTGAAATTTACTTCTTGGCATGATCTACACATCCATGTATAGAGATACTTATTTTCAAATTGATTACTTCCTTCCTTTCTTTGAAAGATTCCCTGGTCCCTTTTTTTGTATCAAGATGGAGTAATAGAAAGCCAAAAATTTTCTTTCCCAAAAAATAATCACTCCTAAAAATATAACCCCTTCAATTCAAAGATGGACTTGGTTTTGGCAATGACATAAAAAGTATGTTTGAAGAAATTAACGTACCTTGTGTTTCTAGCGAATGGCGTTTATTCATTGACAGCTCCACAAAAAGCTTTGAAGCTGAGGAAAATTGGAGAGATGGAAAGAGATGGAAAAATATCATAAAGACAATTATGAAAGTGTTTTGCTTGAAGCTGTAAAGTATTGCGAGTATAACTGGCAGCTGATTGGAGATTTTAAAATGGTGGCATTTTTTATGGCACTTCAAAGCGGATATACAAAGTATCCGTGTTATTTGTGCTTATGGGAAAGCAGAGCGGTTGCATTATACTCAACGGTCATGGCTTGTCAGAACAAACTTTGTATCGGAAAAGAAAACGTAAAATTTTAGCCAATTGTGGAAGCGGAAAAGTGTTAATGCCACTTAAGTAAGGGTTGATAAAACAATTTGTTAAAAAACTGGATCCAACCTCAGAAGCTGTTCAATACTTTTTTTCGAAGTTATAAAAAAGCAAAGGTTGCAGCTGGGGTTTTTATCAAATCAGACAGATTTTCGCCGATGAAAAGTTTCCAGTTGCGGAATCGTACTCAAAAAGGAGTTGAAACAGTTTCAAAGCAGTCGTTTCTGGATTTTTATGAATTAACAAAGTCGAAAACAACCAAAAGCTAGTAGAAAATATGCTAAAAAATTTTGAGGCATGGGCTGCAGGATGTCATTAAAAGTACATCTGACATCTGACTATCTGACATGTAGAAAACAGTTCATCTCCTATAACGGTTATAAATCTAGAACATATATATAGCTTCTTCTGGTGTGCTTCAGGGATCCAACCTAGGTCTTCTTTTGTTTTTATTATTTATTAATGACGTATGTGAAAGTTTAGCTTGTGAGCGGTTATGCTTCACGGATGACTTGAAATTATTTTCTATAATTAAGGAAGTAGGTGATTGTGTAAATCTTCAATCTCAATTAGAATTTCTTGTTGCATGGTGTAGCAATAATAAATTGAAACTCAATGTTGAGAAATGTAAAGTAGTGAGTTATTGTCGAAAAAAAGAGGTTTATAAATTCCCGTATGTAATACAGAATTCAGATCTGCTGAGATGTAATGAGATCAAAGACCTAGGGGTAATATTCGATCATAAATTAACATTTGGTAGACATATTTCACAAGAAGTTTCAGACTCTCTCAGAGCTTATGGGTTCATTGTTAGAAATGGCAGAAACTTTCATAATATTGAAGCCATGAAGCTGTTGTATTTCACCTGCGCAGAAAATGTGCGTCGCTCATATTTTTATTCGTGTTAGTGAATGAGAGAGTTGATTGTCCTAAAATTCTTGGGCAAATTAACTTCAATGTACCACGGCCAGCTTCACGATCTCAATCTATTTTTAGACCTCTCAGAGTAAGAACTAACATTATGCTCAATTCCCCAATATATGTTATG
>WOGP01006070.1:0-12652 GCA_015342065.1 Leptinotarsa undecemlineata | reverse complement strand
TGACAGAATTATCCACATTACTATTGCTTGATCTATTCGCGAGCAGATGTGCGTAACCTCCTTGATAGGTTGTTCAAAAGAAAATCAAAATTAAAAATGGATTTTAAGAATTATAAGTGTTAGCAAAATTTTTTACTACAGATGAAATATTTAGATATTTTCAATTACCCGTGATTTAATACAGAAAAAAGTTTTGAACCTTTGAAAAGTTTTACAAAAAAACGGTTTTAACTTTTTAGTTCGATGTTCTTTAAAAGCGTATTTTTTAGTTTTTCAATCTATATTTATTTATACTTTATTGTTCGATGTTTTTCAAAAGCGTGTTTTTTAGTTTTTTAAACTATATTCATTTTTTACTTTTTAGTTTTATATGCTATAAAAACGTGTTTTTCAAATTTTCAAACTATATTTATTTTCAAAATTAATCTTTTTCAAAAAGACTCGATAATTGAAAAGATACAACAGATAGGATGTTTCATTTCATGCTCAGGTTTCAACGACAACATAAAACAAAACGCAAAGATTGGAAATACTCTTCTTCAAAAAAAAAAGTTGTTAGCGGTATGACAGGGCTCAATTCCGAGTTCTGCAAATTTTTTTATATAATGAAATTATATAAATATGATTTTCTATGAATAATATCAGATCAGAAGATTGCTGATGAATACATGTAGTTACTGAATGGTTATTTCGAAGCTGAACTTCCATAATACAAATAAATCAACGAGCCAATAAGCATTTCGAATATATTCTGTTTGTCCTTCCATACGAGTAGTTTTTAAATATGTTAAAAAAAATTGAGACAAAAGAAATCCTAACCTGTAACATGTAACGTGACAACCACTTTCAAATAAACGTCAAAGATTCAATTTCTCTATACGATAATTTGTGGGAAATTCCAAAATTATATTCATTAATTCAAGAAATTTCAATGAACAAATGGAATTGACTCATTTTCAATTTGTCATCAAATAGAAAACAAGTTTGAGGTGGTTGTAAGCGAATATAGATTTTCCTTCTTCAACTGGTGGAAAAATTAAAAGAAAAAATTGAATTCCAGTTGTATTCCACTATACTACTTTCTGAATGTCACAGAAATTAAACAAATAGATTGTGAACATTGAAGTTCCACTCAATTTACATTTTATATATTTCCATGAATGATCGATCAGTTATATGAAAAAATAAAAACATAACAGTATCGATTGTAAATGGCGAGATGTTTTCCAAGAATTATTTTTACCCGCAATTTTTTTGATTCGTTGTCGCAGGTAGATTATCGCAAATATCAAATCTGTAAACTCGAAGACGAAAACTTCAATTTCTGCAAAGTGGAAATTTTCCAATCTACCCTGAATCGGGTATAACCGCGAGCTTGACTGGATATCTAAATATAAATCTAAATAAGAAGCAAATAAAATGTTGAAAATGTTAAATTTAAAATAACACCTTCAATAAGTCTTTATTTCGTTATCCGCGACTCTGCCAGCTGAAAGCTATTTTCCGCGGCAAGCCCTCTATTTTCCGTGAGAGTGAGCCAAACCGCCTGGAAAATTGTCAATTCGCTTTTCGTTCGGTGTCACATCAGACAAGGAAATAATAACACTGAGAGAAGCTCCAGTATCAACTGTATGCCATCCGTCAGTAGGTTGGGATAGACTCGCTGAATCGAACTGGAAATTGTTTGTTCAACTTTTTCATAGACAGGAAGTTGACAAATCTTCATGAAAAAAGTGTTTCACGCTGAGTCTCGTATCGATAAAAATTAATGGGAATTATCATTGTAAAAATTATTACAGAAAATACAATGCAGTGAAAATCTGATCAACGAGATAAGGGAGAAAAATAAAGAATTATAAAAGAAACTAAAGCTGACTCCTCCTATAGCTCATTAGGTATGAATATTATGAACTGTTTCTCTTTAATTTTGCTGATAACATTATCAGGAAATGACTAAAATCCTACCTATCGAGTATTGTTTAATTTTTGCACTAGATACCGTTCCAGATTCTAGGATATATACTCACTGAATAGTTTACAAAAACGTGAATTGGTTAACCAGAAATCGCTGAATTTTATAATAATGAACTTTGGTAGTACCAGACATTTTTCCTATCCAACTATCACATATTATCATGTTTATTTTACAGAGCGACTATAAGGTAAGACAAAAATCTCACTACCCAATATTATTAACAGTTTTCGATACAGGTCGAATTTTAATTTTCATTTGTTTTTCCATAGTGATTATGTCACCACCGATAAATATTCGTTTTTTTATTAAACGGAATTATCTTGTAAAACTGCTTCTAGTCAAATTGGTAAAAACCGACAGTACAAAATATTTAAATATAAAAGTTTACGTAACTATCAATATTATGTCCAAGATGATACACAAAGAATAATGAAAACTATTATATTCAATTAGGTCAGTATGCGGTTACTGGATCGTCTGGTACGCTGTCTGTTCAAATAAATAAAGTTTGCAAAACTAAAAAACACACTTTTAAAGAACATCGAACGAAAAATACTGGTATTATTGTGAAAAAAACGACGCACGCTTGTTATACAAAAAATATGGCACAAAGCCCCCACGCCTTTTTCACAATAATACTAATAATTTTCGTTCGCTATTGTTTAAGCTTATTTTGAAAAATAGTTTTAACTTTTCAGTTCGATGCTCTTTAAAAGCGTGTTTTTAGTTTATTAAATCATATTCATTTTTCATTTTTTAGTTTCGTTTGCTATACAAGCGTGTTTTTTAGTCTTTTTAAACTATATTTATTTTATCTAAACTTTGGGATCAATCAGCCGTATATTGTTTAGAAAAATGACCATTGATATTTTCGTACAGCGCCATCTGCCCGCGCAAGCAATAATATCAGTAATTCTGATACAGATCCCGAGCTTGAGAGTTACAAACATACATACATATATGCGCATACACATACGCATGCATGCGTTAAAAAATGAGGCGATTTTTTATTTTTCTCAAAAAATATTTATATATTCATCAATTTCTATTTTGTCCCCCTCAAAGTGGCCCCCTCATATACAATACACTTATGTCAGCGTTTTTTTTAAATTATAATATTTTTTTCTGTACATGAAATATTGATATTAGGGTAATTTGATCCATGTCCTGTTTCTACAGAGTGTTTTGATAATGCACATGATTTCTCATTTACTTTTATATCACTTTTATGTGATGCCATTCTATCATTAGGAATTCTAGATGTTGTCCCAATATAATTTAAGTTACAATTGTTACAAGGATTGTTATTATTACATTTGAGTTTTTTGTAGTATCAATTTTCTTTCAATTTGGTATTCAAATTTTTTATAGTTTTTTGGCATATTTTGATTTTATTCATTATGGAAAAGTTTTATAATAAATTTATAAGATTAGGTATAAGAAAAATCGAAAGTTGAATCTTCATAACATAAATTTCTCTTGTTTATATTACTACGAGTATTGAAAATTATTTTATTGGGAAGTTTTCTGGGCTAAGAATTTTCGATTAATATGTCTCTAAGGAATCTGAGATTTTTTACTTGAGGGCAGGGTATAATATTTTTTCTATTTTTTTAAACACAGTATTAAATTGATTTTCACTGATTTTTTATGACAACAATAGTAATTCATAATCTTCCTAAGTTAGTAGGTATTCAAAACAGATTCTCAATTTCGATAGTGAATCGACAAATAAAAATACGTGGAGTGAAAAAAGTGATTTAAGATAGGTGCAAAGCACTTGTTTTTCATTAAATTAACAGTGTTTATAAGAATGAGATATATATCAATGCTGTTTCTTCGATATACAGAAAATACATTTTTTCAGTGCTTATGAAAAAAATTGTTATACAAATTTTATGTACCCCCTTAAGGGGCTGCTCCAATGAAGTTGCTTCATATGAAAGATCCTATCTTTTTTCGATGAGGAATCACCTCCTTAAATGTTTTACACTTATTCAGTTACACAGGGTGTAATATATTTTGACTACTTTTTCCTTCCGTGAAGCATATGATTAAAGGATAAATACTTATTGATCATTATTTCATTGTTGTATTAAGTTCAATACTAATTTTGGAAACGAATGCTAAAAAGCCCAAACGGATCAATTTCCTTGGAGTTTGAATGTGTTTATTGATCTATAGTATATGTTACGTATATTGTACATGAGTGTTATTACATGATTATTATTACCTTTTTCTACAACTGTCATTAAAAGTGACATTTTTAATGGTTGTCAAGAGTATTAAAAGATGATGTTTACAAACTAGCATGTTGTAGATATTTTCAACACTAGTGTTAAAAGCATTTTTCACATGATTTTTTTCTACCAAATAACAATAAAAAAACAATTATTCAATTTGCAAGAAAGGTTCATTATGAACAATAGATAAGTATAGTTACAAGTAAATTCTGTTACAAATGTGTTATATACATTTAACACCAGCAAGAAGTTTAAATGTGACTTTGACTAATACGCGTGGGCTGTTAAAAATATTGTTTGTGAGTCGGCTTCACCTGACACGGCCACTTCACAGCAAATGTTATAACATGGAAATAGCTAACTGACAAGAGATATCAAAATGTGTTTTTTTTTGGCATATTCAATTTATCTATTTCATTATGAAAACAAGACAGTTATACAAAAAAATTGTACGATATTTGTGTTGAAAGTAAATTTTATTTTGTTCGTGAATTTGCTCAACTCGCTACGCTCGTTTCGCAAACTTTCTCACTCACGAAATAAAACCTTTCTTTTAACACTCATATCAATAGCTATTATATCGCATTGCTTTATGGAACCATAGTACAAATTGAGCTCATACTCAGTATCGTCATGCAGAAATTTGTCTTTTACTGTATGACTGTGTATGTATAATGAATAAACAATATCAGTGAAAATGGAGCCCTCCAATGTCTTCAGCACCCCATCCCCCGTGCAAAAATCTCAGATTGGAGTGCAGTAAATAAAGTAAATAATGTACAGAGATTAAAACGAAAGCTTTCACCCACAGCACCTAAATCCGTCTCTGCACTAAAGCTCCGTATGGAGTCGCAACTCCACCTAAGTGTGTTTTAAAAGCTTTTCTGACATCTTGACCGAGGCGGACACTTCCAAGACATGGAACGGCTTTCATCTTTGCTGACTGCGTCTAGCCGAACTTCTAAGTGACAGCTAGCTGTGCACACTAAAATCTAAGCGGAAACTCCCGGGAAATTTACCCGACTTTTGACATGCTTTCGATTTTAAGTAGGCTGACCGATTCTGACAATACACTTTTCTGGAATGTTTTCGAAAGTTTGTTAGGCATGGGCGCCGATGGGTTTTCTCCAGGGGGTCACTTTCTCGCTGTGATTCGGAAAAATCTGCGGTCAGTGAAGATCAAGTCGTTTTCTCTTCATTTCAGAAATGAAAGATATATCAGCATTTCGTAATAATATCAAGTAGTCACTTCATCACACAGTGAGTTGTAGCTCTCTCCATTGCTAGACTGAACAGTGCTTGAAAAACAAACCTAAGTAAGTAGAGTTCTTGACATTTCCCTCCCACGAGGACGTCATCTACAGAATCTCCAGGAGATTCAATCCACAAAAATCAACCATAAACGAGGCTCCTCGAGGCAGAGTCAAGCTTCGACATCGACCGCCGAATGAAAATCATCCATTGCCTCTCTTCGAACCAATTATATAAAAATAAAGCCCAAAAAACATTCGTGATACAACACCACACAGCGCTGTTGTAGTCCTCAACAGGTCTCACCAGTGGTACCAGGTTAAAGCACGAATACGTAGTGTTTTCAAACCGACAATTCACTCCTGAAACATGAAAAAAGGCTCTTGTAGCTCGAAAAAACTCAAAGTTAATTGTTACCAAGAACCTTCCTGCTGGTTTCAGCATTCAGGTTCGGAATATCAATTCGTTAAATCTCTAAAAACACTTTTCTTGTTTAGAAAACATTTCTTAATTATCGAGTGCTGAAGCCATCAATAACACACCAATTGTCCGTCGTCAGAACACTTACATGGGAGTTATTATTTAGAGTTGACTGTGAAATTAATATAGTAATCCTCATCACTTTCTTGTCTCCAGTCAATATCATTTCCGGTTATTTTTTCGCCAAAAAACTAATAAACCTATAAAAAAACTAATCAATACAGTTTATTATATGACTTTCACTATGAAAGGGTTTTTAATTTTAATGGAATTGTTATTTCGGAGAATATAAAAAATGGAAAAGGAAAATGTTATTGTATTCGAAGTGTTAGGTTAGGTCTGAAGTGAGTGAGTCTATTCAACCCTTCACCGCAACCTGCAAGGAGTTATTGTGGCTCACATCTATCCACACTCTGCCAAATAAACCCAGCTTCTTAACGAAGCTGATTAGTTTGTATGGTCAGTGGTCTTTCAGGTCAGATGGTCAGATTTTTAGGAGCAAATAATAGAACGAGACTGGGGAGATTATTGACCACCAAGATCACCGGACTTATCTTCGATGGAATTTTGTCTATGGAGTTATCTGAAACAAAAAGTTTATGAGCACAGTCCATTTGTAAACAAAGAACATTCAGAGAATACCATTCGGAAGTGTTGTGCTGACATGAATCACCTATTTATTAAAAATGCCACGAAGTCTCTGAATGAAAGGGCTATAATTTGTACAGAACAGGATGGCATACTGAATTGTGAATTTGGGTGTTTTATAAGATTATTGAGATATGATGTTTTGTTGTGAATTTGGTTATAGTTATTTTGGTTCAATGTTATTTAGACATCTAATGATGAAAATTAATAATATAAAAATTATGGAATCAACTCAAGAAGCGTTATTGTTTGCCTGATAACTACATCTTACAGTTTACATCCAACAGTCACACTGTTGGGTGTACACTGCATTAAAATATTTCGAACTCGTCTGCAGCTAATGGGATACAAGTCTGCTAAAAAAAGTAAAACGAGTGTAATAAAAATGAATAGAAATACGTTTATTCAATTACCGACATGTTAACGTCCATACCTTGAAAATCTGAATCAGTTTAACAATAAAATAGAAAAACTAGATGAACTTTGCCACAACAACGACGAATTTCTGGAGGTGTATTTGTTTCTTTTTCTAGTAACAGGCCAATTAGGGTATTTTCTGAGCAAGATGTGACCTTAAAGTCTCGTATTCATCAATATTATGAAACTTGAATGTTTCGTTCGAATTGATAGAGCAAATGATTCGAAAAATTCAAAAAATTGGAAAAAATCGAAATGACAGTAGAGGGTCCAAATTTCGAGCAACCGTATACAATTGGAAACTGAGCAACTTTTTTTTGGCATTGAAGATTATCGAAAAAAATGTCAAATTTAACAGGTTTAGAGTTTTCTTTCAATTGGGAGGAAAAACTAGTTCTGAAAACATGTTCTGAAACAAATAATTTTCCATAAAAGTCTGATTTATTTCCATAAGTTCATGAGTCCAACTCAATCTTCCACTGCTCAAGAGGTTTCAACCCTTTGAACAGTGAAATCTATTCCACATAGATTTCTATAGTGAACGTTATATTCTTGGATTCCGATAGTATATCGATATTCGGATAGATTCTCATTAGTTTAAATCACATTTTGTAATGTATGAAGCTTTTATTTGCTCTCAAGAAGTTCATCAAAAGCTGATTTTTGATCAGATCTCTTTTAATTCAACAAATTTGTGTTATGTTTTTATTAAAATTATTCAATAGTATAAAAGCCACCTATTGGAAAAGTCTTAACTACTAACGATAGTGAATCAATTGACCAAAATCATTTGATACGAC
Organism: Leptinotarsa undecemlineata; assembly: GCA_015342065.1. NCBI lineage: Eukaryota > Metazoa > Arthropoda > Insecta > Coleoptera > Chrysomelidae > Leptinotarsa > Leptinotarsa undecemlineata. The sequence goes on along the minus strand of WOGP01006070.1, from coordinate 4,838 downwards.
TGATAGTTTGAAACTCGAATGCTTCATCAAAAAAGTTGCAGAACGGATAGAAGAAAACTCGATCAATTTCGATAAGCTCCTTACGCTCCAACTACTTTCAACAACTGGAAAAGCTCGATCCGGAGAGTTGTATTCAAATTTTGTGTGTCGTATTTTCGATGGAAATCGACAGGAAAGTCTTGTACGTGTGTGTCTACTAAAAGGTAAGTTTTTCAAGAACTTGCGTCATGAAAAATTCACATTCTTGGAGCCTCACATCTGACATGGCATTCATACCGGGTGTGAACAATTTTGGCGGTTACAATTCAACTTGTGCCCGAACAATTGATACTTCTCCACAACAATCTAGTTTCCCAAGAGATTTCGAAGAAATATAATTAATTCAAAACCTTAATTAGTGAGATAAATTAATTAAAAGTGCCCCCGAAGACACAGGAAACCAGCCTGGCATGGTAAGGGATATTTGTCATCGCTAATTAGCTCTTACCTTCGTTAATCCATAACAAACTCGTTGGCAGCGTCGTAGCAGTTCAGAAGTGGGGTGATCATACAGGAAGTGGGGCAACAAGATGGAACATAGAATGTTACATTGATTATTTATAGTCCGTCATTCAATGAATCTCTCAAAGCTTGTTGAAATTTCAACAAAAAACTGAATACAGATAAGAACCTTTGTTACTTCATCTGGGTTTAGATTTGTACTATAGTTAGGGAAGGATCATTGACAGAACGATAATGTATTCATCATTCATCAAGAGAATTCGGTAAATATCATAACATGAACTGTTTTCTGTTACTATTGTTTGTCTTGGATTGAAATACTTGTAATTGTAATATTAACATACAATGCACTACACACACCTTACACACACCTTACACAACACAACACATAAAAAATATACGAAAAACGCCAAAAAATTCGTATGCCACACACAAGACCGTTCTCATAACACCCAGTACACAACTCAGCAAAATACACAAAACACAAGCGGTCACACATAAAAAATTGAATAAACGCAAAAAATTTAAAAGTAACAAAAAACCCAAACGAAAGCAAAAAACAAAAAAAAACGCAGGAAACATACAAATCATACAACAAACTACCATAACACAAAACACACAACTCACAGCAAATAATAGAACACACATATGTTTGAAAGTGGTTGACAATGTTATATGGTGAAGAGAAGCCGTCACAACCAGGGCTTGCACTTCCCTACATCAGAAGATTGTCATAAAGGATAAGAAGAATTGAGTCCAAGTACCACATCAGAACCTGCTTCAGATCCGGAAACACCATCCGTAGCACTCTCACGAAAACCAGGACACCAAACGCGGACTGAGATTCTAAGAATTGCATTTACCGGAAACCCTGCAAGTGTGGCAAATCCTACATCGCTGAAACATCATGTGGTATCAAGCTGAGATCATCCACAGAGAGGAGCACTCGGTTATGAGAAAATCAAAGAAGCAGCATGTTGTCCAACGACACAGTCAAGGTAGCGTAGAGATATACAACATATGGAAACCCCTAAAGAAGCGGAAAATGGTCAACGCCTGCCAAACAGGCCACCACCCGCTAAACTGGTTAAGCAGAGAGAGGAAACAGGGGACAGGTGAAAATACCCCTAGGACCAATGAATAGTCATGTCTTGAAGAAATAAGTCCAGTCATCATCCGAAGGCAATTGTTCGAAACTTCGTGAAGTAACTTGGCTTGAAATTTTTCAATTTTTAATTTTCATTTCATTTTAATTGTTAAATTTAAAATTTTTTGCGTCATTTTCTATTTTACTGTATTTTATTCTCAGAGTTTTACTGCACAATATAATTGTTATTTTCAGCTATTCCCTTTGATTTTCATTTCTTATTTCAGAGAATTGAAACCATAGAGATATTAAACAATGGAAGTCCGAACTGATGACGGACACACATAGACAACACTTCAAAATCAGAAAGCAAGCACAAAACCTTGAAAAACTCGAAGAAACGAAAAACAAGTTTCAAAAACCCAAAAATCGATAAACACCCACAAGCACGCTAACACTAGATCACGATACAAATAACACAGGATATACGACCCAAAAAACTCACATTCAGCACACAACACAAACCGCAGTTCACATAACACACAAAACACGCGAAAAACATACCCACACACATAAAAACACAATAAATGCTAAACATCAAAAATTGCTGAGAAATAAAAACGCTAAAATTGCAAGAAAACGCAAAATACGCAGAAATAGCAAAATACCTTCTATCTAGATTAAATTTTTCTCCCAGGAGGAATCGATGTTATCATTATTCATGTTGAATCTACCTGTAAATTATAAAATTGTTCATTTCAAAATCAGTTGGTGACGAGAATTTTTGATATACTAGACTTCTTCACTCATCCAGCAATAGTAACGATACTTTCAAGATACACGATTGTACTGTACATATTTTTTTTAAATTGATTGCTTCATGTTTTCACATCGCGAGCTTTCTCTGTTTCTTCAGCCTACAGGTAATATCTCGGTTATACAGCCCCATTTTGTACAGGTGTTCTGTGAAAGGATCCCTGCTTTGTTGAAGTATGTATTCTGTTCTGTTTATAGATGGTGTCTTTCTGAAGGGATTTTCATTGTTGCTTTTGATTATACTTTCTTAGTACTCTTATTGATCAATTTCTCGATATAGTTCCGTTCAACTGATTTTGGTAGCTCCACAGTTGTTTCGTGGCCTATGTTTGGAGTTGTTTACTCGAGTCTGACATAGTTGACAGCTTTACTCAATCTATTCACCTCTCATTGAGCAGATGGTGAAGTGGTCGGGTGGTCAGTGTTTTTCAGTCAATATTGTTCTCCATTGTAAGAAATACGGCGTTATTCGTCCCATATCAACCGAATACTTTTATAGTTTTTGGAAATCTACTCGCCATTTTGTACCCAAAAAACCTTCAATGTAACAGTTGTGAATGGTTAGTAAAATACGCATTGAGAAAAGTTTTGCAGTTGTTGTGTAATTGGTAGTGTTTTGTTCCATTTGCTAGAGGTTCTACTTTATGCTTCGGTTTTGTTTGTCTTTGTCTTTGTCTTTCAACTTATCTACTTACTTACATCAATGAATAATAAATAATACTAATAAAAAACTATTCACAATCGAAATTAATTTTTGATATACTATGGATACGCTATTAGTTTTTGGGACAGCACTTATTCGTTTGAAATGGATGAGCTAAATATGTACATTTGTCAATATTTTATGTTCAATTAAAGTGAAAAACTTACCCTCAGTAAAAAAATCTGCACGTTTATGGGGGATAGATTTTCTCTTGTTTCGGTAATCGACACTAGCGACTCAAGCGGACTAATTAGTATCATGATAAATGAATAGCGTAAATGCACACTGTTGTATTTTCAAACAAAAGCCAGTCTGGCTGTAGTAATTGTTAAAACCAGAGCCGTTCCGGCAAATTGCCGGATTTTATTCAATTAATTCGTTGCGGATTCCATGCCATAGCTTGTAATGCATCATTTAATTTTGCTTTATTTTCCCTAATACATTTTAGATTAATTGTATGTGATGAATTGGACGGTTTAACTTCGTTGGCTGTTGGAATGGATAAATGAATTGGAAATCAACTTCATCAACGGTCAATCGATAAACGAGTAATGAAAACCACTTGATTTCAATTGAGTCCAATTTTAAAATTTACTGTTGGAGTTACGATGTGATTCTGTGAATGCATTTTGATTTTTCAATTGAAAAAATGTATATGTATTCCATTGGTATTAATTCTTTCTTCTCGTCCTGTGCAAATTCAAAAATCACTTCCATCAGCTAATTACTTTGTATGAGCAATAAAGTAATGCAAACATTTTTTTAATTGGCGAATTGCTATGTTGCCTCCTCTGCCTCTATCCACTCAATCTGAGACAGATTATATGAAAACGATATCCAACATGTGTGATTTTCCCAATCTTTTTCAATCCAACGAAATATTCAACGAGGAGTTACTATTGATCTCATCTTATCACCAGTAGATCTTACGGTACTAAAGGCTGTTGACATCTAAATTCCTGAAGACTCGCATCATCCTCCACTTGAATTTTATTTGCCACTCAAAATCTCAAACGAGTATTGATCTGGTGTAGAATATTATGATGACTTCCTTCTTGCTGACAATGTATCGATAAACTCGACCCTTGAAGCAATCGAGTGGGATAGTGCATTACATAGAAAGAAGCTTTCTGATATTATTTCCATATTTTACGACATTCTTTATTCTATTATTGATCACTTCGTTCCCCAAACAAAATCTGTGAAAGGAGATTCCATGCTGGCACTTCCCTGAGCTGAAGAAACTACTGTATGAAAAGAAACTAGCGCACAAGATCTACAAGAGCGCAAGGTGTCCAGAAAGCTACGCAGCATTTAGCAATTTAAGATCAAGATGTAAATCCTTATCCAGACAATGTTATACAGATGACATCCAATGCACTGAACATTCTATAATCAATAGTGTTAAATCTTCTTGGAAATTTGTAAGCAGCAAAAGGGAAAATAGCACTATACCTAATACAATGACTTCTGGTAATCGTACTGCTACCAATGGGATCGACCCTTTTGCTAATCAATTTTCTTCCGTCTATACTAATCAATCTTCACATCCTTATGATACCAATATTACATCCATGATTGTGTCCAATTATCATATTGAAATCTCTAAAATTTACGAAAAACTGTCCGAACTTAATATCAACAAAGGCCCCGGTCCTGATGGAACTCCTCCAACTTTTTTTAAATCCTTTTCTATATATTCAATAATTCTCTGTCATCTGGCAAATTCCC
>WOGP01006069.1:0-12652 GCA_015342065.1 Leptinotarsa undecemlineata | reverse complement strand
AACCTTAACTCGCAACTCTTTAATTTTTGAGGGCAAGAAAATTTTCAATCACCTTCCCCTAACCTTGCGTGTTATCAAAAGCGAAGTCAAGTTCAGAAAATCTGTAGAAACGCTCATAGTTGGAAGGGCCTACTATACCCTGGAAGAATACTTTCAGGATTCTTTTTGCTGAAATCTCTCTTCAACTGACGAAAATGTAACAAATATCTCGTACAAATGAAATATTTTCAACAAATTCCTTTTTTTTTATGACTATTGCAAAAACTGTCAATGATGTAACCATTACTGTCATTTGGAATGAATCTCAGTTTAAAATATTATTGACTTGAGTGATATTCAAAATGTAGTATTCTACTCGCGAGAAATGGGTTTTGCTCGCCCCCATTTTGTAACTCCATAATCATGAGTAATAGTAATAGTTACTCATTGGATAATTTATTAATACTCACTTTTCTATAAATTAAGGCACAAACAGCTGCTCTGACTTTCATCCCATAATGAAAAGCATCCATAATATATTGATTGATGAAAAGAGCACTGATAGTGTTCAAGGCGACTACAGCACCTGCATACCATAAAGCGTCAGTTTTCGTTGTGGTCGTCTGGTTTGGTTTGAAATAATCTAAAAGATATCCCAACATAATAGGTTGTATCAAGCGAAATATTAGATCCATTGTTGCTAGAAGGAAGCCGAGATATAAATATTCTGGCCAAAAAGTGGCTAACAATACTTTGAAGAGGCTCGTTTTTTTGTTTCGTGATTTGCATACCTCCAAATGCTTATTCCAATTCCTGAAAAAAAAAATGAAAAACTTCCACACCAACAAAACAATATCCTTGCGTCGTTTCATAATGGGGAATGTTTCTCAATTTGGATTATTACAGCAAATACAAGTTTGGACAAAATAAAGTTGAGTTCAATTCATGATTTTTTCAAATTCACTTCAAAAAGTAATCAAATTGATGTTTGAAATGTTGGGTTTTAATTTTTGAAGGGATTTGTTTTTAATTCACATATCGGCAACAGCGCCTAGAAAGCTAGATCGGAGTTCAGGTTAGTAGTATGCTAGAAGAAGAAGAATCATTTCAATAGTATCAAATTAAGGCCAAATATAAATTATAGTTCAATACCACCTCCACAAGCCATATAAACAACAGTTTTTCTGTTATTCATTTATATAGAGGAAGATAGGTTAGATGCACAAAATGTCATATGTCACAGAATGTCTCGGAACTCGGAACATAAGTAAACAGAACAGCACGCCTCTGAAATATGTCATATTTGTTTGTCTCCTACGGGTAACAGATTCATTGTCTTTTATTAGCTATAACCGATATTGCCGAATGGTGAAATTGAAATGAATTCCTTTAAATGTTGAATGCATTATTTCATTCCTCTTTTTTTAAGTATTTAAATGATTTTTTAAAGAAAAAGGTTGAAATGATAAGTTTAAAATGGGTTGTTTTAGAGCTCTATCATGAAAACTACTTTATTTTCGTCATTATATACTTTCCGAAATCATTGGAAATATAGGTGCCTACAGATGAATTAAAAAACAATCGAGAGAGAAAAGCCTAGTGCAATATTAAAATTGATAATATCTGGTATATTATTCCTTTCAAGCCTCAAAAAATGAGTGTGTGATGATCACCTCTCGTGAGATAATATTGGCTGTATGAATAGATTATTTATGTCCATCATTCATAATAAAAATAAATATAGTTTGAAAAACTGAAAAACACGCTTTTAAAGAACATTGAACTGAAAAGTTAAAAATAATTTTGTTAAATAATCTTAAAATAATAACGAATGAAAAATTCTAGTACCTATTATTATAAAAAAAGCGACGGACGCTTGATATACAAACAATTCAGCACAAAGCGCCCACGCTTTTTTCACAATAATACTAGTATTTTTCGTTCGTTATTCTTTTAATCTTGTTTTAAGAAACATAATTCTTAACTATTTAGTTCAATGTTCTTTGTAAGTGTGTTGTTCATTTTTTTAAACTATATTTATTTCTCATTTTTCAGTTTGGTATGCTATAAAAGCCTGTTTTTTAGTCTTTCTAAATTATATTTATTTTATCTGAACTTAAACTTCTGGATCAATCAGCCGTATATTGTTTAGAAAAATGGCCATTGATATTTTCCAATTCCAGAGAAGGAGCCTGAAAATCAGCTATCAAGCGCGCAAAAAGGAGGGTTACAAATAAGGCAGCAGGCACGAGTGATAATAAAAAAAAAGTTTTTCAAATGGATAAATACATGTAAAGTGAGTTCGAATTATATCAAGGAGGTTACGTACATCGCCATCTGCCCGCGAATAGATCAAGCAATAATGTCGATAATTCTGTCAAATACAGATACCGAACATTCAAACGAGAAATAAGAATTACAAACAAACGAACATACAAACATATAAACATACAGGTGAAGCCAATGAAAGCGTGGTAAAAATCAACCGAAATTTTATTGGAGGATACAAGTATGGGTGCAATGTTAACACATTATCTGGAGTTTAAATTATCCAGTAGGGATACGTGAAAAAATTATTATGGTCCATCCTTTACCTGAGGCCCCAATTAAAACTATCAGCATCTGATTTTATGAACGACATCGACCAAAAATGCCGATATGCAATCAAGGTTATCAGAAAGGAATATTCCGTTTAGAAAAACATCCTGAAACATGAATTATATGCCCTCATAAGCCAAACAAGCCAAATAAGCCAAAATTCAAGCGGTATGAAACAGTTCAGTTCTTTCAAGCAGTAAATCACAACGTTGTACTCCCATATCACCTGGATTTGAATCCAACTAAGTTGATTCGGGCTGGACTGAAAGATTACGGGGCCAATAAAAATGTTATTTTCAAGTTCAACGATGTCATTGAATAGCAATGAAATTTGAGAACGATTTTATCAAATGAACACATGATGGACATCATCGTGGATGATATGATTATTGATTTACATGATGAAGATAGCGACAATACATCGGAACAGGAATATGGGGATCACATTTCAGAGAATAAGGATGGTAATCTATCCGGAATCGAAACACTTCTTGATGAAAACCGTGTATCAATAGTAGCCGAAAAATCATATTATAATCTTCAGGCAACCAATCTTCGAAAATATGATATGAATTGTATTTATGTATGTATGTATCACAAGCAATGATAATATTACTATTTTAAAAACCATCAGACATATTAGACACATTATTAAAAAAATATTGCAACAACCAAACTTCTGTTTCATGTTGTAATGTTGGTGTTGTCTCGGAAGTTTGGTTGTTGCAATGTTTTTATTTATTTATATGTATCTATCTGATGGTTTTTGAAATAGTAATATTGTCAACACGAAGAAACTACTTTTAGAGCCATGAAGAAGAATTTAAGGAAGTTCGAAATGTCGGCAGCAACACAAAGATTTTTTAAAGAAAAAATTGATGGCAGCAACACAAAGATTTTTTAAAGAAAAAATTGATACTGTGACACAACCAATCTTTCTTCAGAAAAATTATTGGATCACCAAACTAGTAAACTATCGTTTGTAAGTTTATCCTTTTTCTTTTCATATACTACACTTCACGATTTGATCTAAACAAACTTTATACTTTTTCTCTTAATTCATTTACGTATCTGTTATTTGCAATTACCATATATAACTCATATGATTCAATTATTTTCCAGCTGCATAAAAGGAGGAATTAGGGTTTCCTTTCGCCACTAGTATATGATAATTGTCAACTCTCGCCGAATTTATTAAAGCCAAAATTCTTTTCCTGATTGTACTTCCTGATAAAAGTTGATAGTGGACAGTTACCATCTCTCTTTATCGTTCGCGCATCTCAGATGTATAGCTAGAATTGCCAAGCTGTAAGAACATCCACATTTGCAATCATAATGAAAACATTTATAATGAACTTCTAAATAAATAACAAAACTTTGTTTGATGAAAGTGAAAGTGAATATTAAACATTTCCTATATTGAATGTTTGTTGAACATTTCTATTTTGTTGTAAATTTATTGTGGGACCTTAATTATTATTTTTTTAAACTTTTAGTCCATGCAGAACTTTTCATTTTATACTTACATGTGACATCATTGTAGAAAAACTTTAGTGTCGTAAAGAAATGTTGAATGATCAAAATCTTGATATGATTCTTTTTAAAATTATTTCGTTGCATCAAATTAACTTCAATTGAATGTATTTTATGTATTAGAACCACCTCTAAAAGTAGTCACTTCTTCATAAATTTCTTTTCTGTGAGACAAAAACTTTTGGGCTCGTAACGAATTCGAAACGACGTAAATTAGATACCGATTCCTGGAGAAAATCATGGAGATATCTGCCTAGTAAATGTTTGGCGTTGAATGTTTGGTGCATTTTGGGTTATTTGGAAACGAATTCAACCCTTGATCAATCGAGTTTGGATTAAGATAATAAACTGATTTTTTAACACACAAGGGGGTTAAGCGTTCGACATTTTCTTTTAGAAATATGAAATTTGAAAATACCCTGAGTTGTTCATGATTTTAGACGTTTCATTTCTCACGGACCACGTTCCATATTTACGAGTTTCCTACACTTGTTGTGTATTTAGAGGGAAGTTTCAGTCTGTTTGACTTCCTGATATATTGCGACTACTTAGAGATTTGTATTGCTACACCTTTTCATCTGGTGATTATATGCAGATGATTTGGATAGTAGAATCATATCATTACTACGTTTTATCTGGAAATTAACAAACCCACAGGTAAACGTGATAATCTGATTTGTCATCTCTAATCTCGTTTTGAAAAATGTTTTCTTTTCCCAAAAGAATGATATTTTTGGCCTATAGCCAATATACTATTTTATTGAAAACCTTTTTTTTTGAAGAATTCACTATGAAAGAAGGTGAGCCAGAATGAATTTCTGTCATGTCCATTTGAGTGCCCTGTATTGAAATATGACTTATTTCCTTTTCCTCGCAACAAGATGAGAATTATTATGAGAAAGTCATTTCAGTTCCTAGTCATCAAAATAGCTAATGTATTCCACTCCTATGAACACGCACAACAAGCCTATGCAACAATCGAAACCCATCACTCGCTAATTTGTAATCAAATATTTAATAAAAAATATTGAATCTGTTAAGTCATCAACACTTAAGGTGAATATGTGACATTACGGGGTGATTTTCTCTAGACTCGCGTGAAAGTAGTTGAATTATAATCTTTTATTTGAATATTTACACAATTCCTTGATTAAGTAATGAATTGATATTCAGATCTATTTCAGGATTCATCTTATTGGATAACCCTCATAGATTATACAGAAATTTGGAAGTATCAAGACATTTCAGTAGAATACGAATTGCTGTTTCTGCAAAATAATAAACAGAAAAAGCTAAAGGAGTTCGAATCCAGAACGAAGCAAATATTTATCTTCCGACTAATCATCTGGTCCGATCCGAATTGTAGTTGTCACATTCCACGATTGTCATGAACACGTTGAATATTTTTTTATCTTATAAATTTGTCTGAAATTCAAAAAAGTAGAAACACAAATGTGGTATAATTTTATTGAATCAATAATCCATAAATTCTCAGTAATTTCCTCAACATGATATTCCATTTACGAGTAACTATCAAAATATATTAAAAATATGTTTTTTTCGACCATCGACTAACACATCGACTGATTGACGGAATGAACAAATCACCCACGTTAACCGCCCGGCTACCGACCGGATAGCTTGTAACCTTGTCCATGTTCAGGAGTGTTATACTTTATGAAAATAACACTTAATCATAGCTGTTATTTCATAATATGACTGGTACAAATATTGTTAGGACAATTCAATGAAACCATGTTTCTATAAGAGCAACTAGTACCAAAAAGTGATAATAAACTCGTCGTATAATCACAGACTAACCTTTTCAAATATTACTTTACTTACTAAAAAAATGAAATCATCTGTCTGAACGCGATAAATTCAAAACTAGTGATCGAATTTTCATACAATTTTCACCAATGGAAAAAGTGATTCAAGAGGAAAGTTCATGTGAATAATGCGATACGTGTAATGAAGAAAAGCTGCAATTGCCTTGGTTTTGTTTCGCGTGATGAATCACTTTGAAGGTTAAGATCGCAAATTTGTTCTGTGTTGTCTTCAACTACTTTAAAAGTGAAACTTCGCTAAACTTCAACAGCTCTCTTTCGAAGGTTAGTACTAACTGAAAAGAAGGTGAATGTAATAAGAACAGCGCCATCTATGTGTTAGGACCGAGACTTTTCAGCCCATGCCCCATGTATATGCCTGAAAATGCCCACTTATCCCTTTTGGATTTTGCGTTGAATAACATGTACCTCAAATTATTCTTACAAGTAGGTAAATGACGTAAATATGTTACATTTTGAAAAATAGTTTTTTTATGTTTTCCAAGAGCTTACCCGAGTAGCTTATGCTAGAATAATTCTTAGCTTCTTTAGGTTCTTCCTGATTTAGATACAGTTGATTCATGACTATTTTTAGTTTTTGAAATTTCAGTAATATCTTCAGAAGCACGATAATAAAATGAAAACGGGAACCTTTTTCTTGGATGAGGAATAGAGGGCTATCACACTGTAACTACATTGATCTGGGATATTCTTGAAAGTTCCATACTCTTCCAGAATGTTCTGTGATGTCCTGGAATGTTGTGTGAGGTTCTCGAATACTCTCGAGTATTCTGAACTCTTCTAGAAATTTCTAGAAGGCAAAAATTCTAGCCCTTATATCTTCAAAAGCACGAGTTTCCGATGAAAATGGTAACCTTTTCAATAGATAGGTGATAAAAGGCTGCCATAACATATATTCTCTCAGTCGTTAGTAAATGTTTAACAAAATGATTGTCCATTTTGGGGAAACGCTCATGCCACAGTTAGTCGATAGAATTAGAAAAAGCCGTTCTGAAATAACATGTAAAAGCACATTGAATGAGTGTTAAAATGTGGTTTGTTCAGATGATTTATTAGGTGATGATCAAAGTGAAATAAGAACATATACTTTTAAGTGCTGAATCTTTTGTTTTAGTAAAACATGTGTGATTGAATAGATGATGTAATTTCATAAGATAATCACATTGAAGAGTGGATAGACATGAAAATAGATAATATAAAAGTAACGCACAATTGATACCAGAAAATCAATGAGAGAATTGATTGTAAAAATACTGAATTTTCAGTAACTTGAAAAAACAAATTCACAAAGAACACTGACTTTCCCTAGTATACCCATTACTAATATTATTCAACGGTTATTCACAAACCATTATGTAACGACCTACATTTAATGTCATTATGAACAACACAGAACATAATGATATCATTATTATGTTTTTTATTGAACTATCGGATTGCTTACATTTCAGAAATACCATTAAATTGTAATACTTTATTCACAAAATACTTACATATTCAAAATTTTAATATTTCATGAAGGTTTACAGAAGACGACTCTGAATCGAAGAAAAAAATAAAAGAAATCATTTCATTCATTTTGTTTTATTCATAGCAGTTGATGAAATGAATTTGGTAATTTCATTACATTAGAATAATGAGTTCTTGCCACAGGGTCGTACGATAAATAAGGATAATATTTTGAAGTTATATGTCGCTTGCGAGAAGCAATACAAAGGAAACGTCTGGTGTTGTGTATTCAAAAAGTTGGGAAAAAATTCAAACAGAAAATTGCATGCATCAATTTTGAAAAAAAAATACTGATTAGGCAATATAGGAGAAAAACGTAGATGTGTGCAAAACTGTTACTTAAAATTGAAATCGAATACTAATTCAAGTGGCTGTCATAGCGAAATGAATTACAAAAATTACAAAAATGGTTGTAAGCAATGTTGACTTCCACTTTCACTGAAAGAGGTGCTCTGCTCATAGATAATGCTCCGTACCACAATGTTCAAAGTGAAAAATGCTTGAATATGTGATCAAGAAATAAGTTAAGACGACATACAATTCAATATACAATACAATGTGTTCAAAAACGATCTGTAGTCTATAATAAAATTCTACAAACAACAATTTGAAGTACATGAAATCGATAAAATATTGAAAAATCATAGACATACACTAATGAGGGTGGCTTTTCATCATCCCGATTTGAACTCTGTCGAATTAGTATGAGCATCACTAAAGCAATATGTATTTGATTTTTCATTCTTTTTTGATTTTGATTTTGATCTTTCAGAAATCCAAAAATCATAATTTTATAAAATTAAACCCAATTTCAGTTAAGGAATGTAGGCTTTCACGGCTTTAGTCAATGTTTCGGTTGGTTTCCAGGTTTTGTCGTGGTCTTCCAACCAACCATACCAATATCAGTTTATTCCTTAATTTTTGAAATATCACTTTGATTTTTTCCATTTGAATGCACATGAAGCCACATAGAGTCAGTTTTTCAATTCTATCTATTTCCAATGAAGTTTTCAATACCAGAACATAAATTGCTATATACGAACTCATTGGAATGTAATATTATGAAGATTTCAATTTGACCCACTAAATCTGTACGTATTCCAGTATTCGTTCATAGCAAGTATAATACCTAAGCTAAGCCAAAGCCTGAGTCACCCAGGTACTTCGCAAAGGCGAAAACCCACCAAAAAAAGGTCATGGTTATTGTTTGGTGATCAGCGGCTGGTGTAGTTTACTATCACTTTCTGCAACCGGGCCAAACCATTACAGCAATGTCCTATTGTGAGGAAATCGACAAAATGTAACGAACATTGTGTCACCATCAGCCTACACTGGTCAGCAGAAAAGGTACGATTCGGCTTCACCACGTCCTCATGTTTCACAATTCACTTTCGGATAAATAAACGAATGGAGCTTCGAAGTTCTGCCTCATCCATCACACTCCCCAGATCTGATTGAAATGTCGCTTATTGAGATTAAATTCAATGAGTATTCACTGAAATATTACAGTTTGAAGTGAACCCATAGAAACAGAAAAAACTTTGGAAGTAACCTAATATTATTGAGATACTGAACAAGGCAGATGGACGGGTCTGTGTGACAGGACATTGAAGTTTATCATGGGTAATATTTCTGGAGTCGATTTTATACTTTATGATTTCAAATAAAAATAATAACATGGACTTAACATGCCTATTTCCTAGTGATAAAATTTTAAACAAATTTTCCATTCAAGTAACTGAATTTGTGAGTTTTATATTGTACTCAATTTTTCTATGGAATATCGAAGTAAAGCTTTCTAAGAAATTTATTTTGAATTTTGTCAATTAAATTAATTAAATCAATTTAATTAAATTAACGATGAAAACACCAACCCGTATAAAAAAGAAAAGTTTTATTATAAGAATGCTAATGAAAGTTTCTAAATTTTATTCAAACGCAAGATTACCCGAAATGAAAAGTCCTACACCTTTCTTCTTATTAGGAATTGCAATAACATTCATGTTTCATGTGACGTGAAACAATTTTCACGGATCAGTCAGAGGAAATGATGAAACCCAACGCATTATTATTTCCTACTTTATTTGGAAAGCCGCAATGTTCTGTACTTTGACAGAGAACAGATACCAGGATTTCGTTACGTAACACAAGATTGTGGCATTGAAACTCAAGAAAAAGAATTTCAATCATTTCACTAATTATTCAAATGATGCCGCTCCTCGGCATTACATTAGAAGGTGTAGATTCAATGAAAGATCGGCTAGAAACCTCCAAACACAATTAGAATAGCTTTGTCGAGTTGGAAATCACAACTTTAAAAACTTGCCGTGTAATCATTTTGTGAAAGTGTGAATCGTTATCTGATTTTTGCAGTTTTGACGAAACACCTCTGACATTTAGGAACAACTATTTTGTCTACTGTTCATCAACGACCTCGATATTGTACAACTGCATCGGGTAGTTTGGTTAGTAACGGCCGTGGATTGTTTCTTAGCAGCTTCTTCATGAAGACAAATAATGAGGGAGATGGTCAGATATACAGGGTGTAACTTAAGAGATGACTTCAGTTTCAAATAGTGATTTATTGTCATATTTCACCAAAAAAGTTCATATAAACGTATGTCCTGAATCGTTTTGATTTTCAAATAACATGATATGCAATGGAATAGGCCAATGATGGTCCACCCGGCACCGCCCGATGAGATACCAGTGCAACTTCTTAGTCAGCGTGAAGTTGCTTTCGAGCTAACGCTTCGTTGCGGTGCCGCTGTTTTCGGTTTCAAGGGTGGGAAAACAAAGAGAAATTGCATGATGTCGCTCCTAGCGTCAAAATGCTTCGGAGGTAAAAAGCTCGCCAACCGGATCTCCGGGTAGGGGCTGATTCGAAGGCATCATCCTGCAGAAGTTATTCGAAAACCACTATTTCTGACAGTCAGCAGGATCTTCCTAACATCAGTCCACAAATAAATAGCATGGTACCTGCAGTTGCTAAGAGGCCCACTAGCAACTTCAAAACCGATTTCTGGCACATAAGAGGACTCAACTCTACTCAACTCCATTGGAATCCACTGACCACAAACTTATTTCAGTGTTGAGTGAATTACCGGTAAATATTAGTGAGCAATCTAAGCCGTACAAAATTTGGCATTACAGATCTGTTGAGTTGATTTACGAAATTTTCCCTAGCCAGATATTATTTTTAGCTCTGATGATCCATCAACTTGTGCTTGTGAAATCACAAAAATTATGCTATCATCCATGGATGCATATATTCATTATTCAATGAAACCAACTTCTAACGGCAAGCCTTGGTTCAACAAAAATTGCGAACAAGCTGTCGCCTCCAAAAATCTCGCCTACCGGTAGATATTGGCGCAAAAATCCCAGTGTTTGTTGATGCTCGCGACAGTTGCAAACTTAGAATGAATGAAAGCAAGGAATTCTACAATCAGAAAATTAGGGATACAGTGCTTGCCAATCTCAACTGGTCTAGATTCTTCGTAGCTGAAGCTCTTAATCACAACTTTACAAAACCCACAATTCCACCACTAACACAAGCAGATGGTTCAATTATAACCACAGCCATAGAAAAAGCAAATCTACTGGCTGGACAATTTGCGTCCCACTCTACAGTCGATTTTCTGCGGAAGGCTCCACCCACTATTCCCACACTAGAATCCACAATGCGGGAAATTACTTTTCGACAACATCTAGTCGACAACATCTAGTCAGGCAAATTTTGAAACAGTTCAGTATCAACAAGACGTCTGGTCCTAATGATGATGACGGGCACTTCATCGTGCTTAAAAAGTGCACAAATGAACTACCCCCAGTATTTTGCAGACTTTTAAACCTGTCTTACAAGGAAGAGGTTTTTTCTTCTTGGAATACTGAAAAATATTCCAATTAACTATACCCAGTCGCTTTGCTATCAGTTATATCAAAAATCATGCTGAAAGCCGTAAACCATCATACTCTTAAATATTTGGAAGGTTTTAACAACTTGAGCGATCATCACTATGGCTTTCGGAAACAAGGATCAACAGGCAACTTTCTATCGTATGTCACCAAAGATACATGGATTCTCAATAAAAAAAAAGGAGAAGCTAGGACAACTAATGAAAAAATCCAAGTTGATCCTGCGCTTTGAAATTCTCACATTTGAATACGTAGGGAAAACAAATATCGTAGTAATTATTTGTTGTTAACGGTTATTGGATTATCACCTTGAAATTTTACAAAACTCGTAACCCTCTGTAGGCAAATAAAAAAAATTTCAGACCTTCAATTGACGAATACCTAATTTCCACAGAACAAGAATTTGAATAATCATCAAAAACCTCAATTAACTTTTTCACGTATAAGATACCAGAGAGAGAGCCAACTTTTTTCTCAACAGTTACTTCGTAACAAGGAAATTACCTTTTCCAGATTTACTTTAATCATGGGTATACAGTTATAACATCGAAACCAAAGTTCAATCGTCCCAACTGAAGAGCCCAGCACACCAAGTTCGATCAAATGTCAAGTTTTTACCCACTGTATTTTCGATTATCGTGGCGTACTGCATCAGGAGTTCTTGCCACATGGTCGTTCGGTTAATATAGGGTATTTATGATCTCAAAGTTAGGTACTGCTGGCGAGAAGCAACACAGAAAAAAAAGTTTGTTATTGTGAAAAAAATCGTGGCATACGTGGCAACACTTCAATCATACCTCAGCTTTCATATTTATTAGATTTGACCCCCTGGGACTTTTTCCTGTTCCCAAGATTGAAGAGACTTATGAAAGGAAAGCGTTTTGCGATGATTAAAGACATAAAAACCGAGTCACTGAGTGAGCTCAAGGACGTACCAGAAAGTGTATATCAGAACTGCCTCGAGGACTGAAAAAATAGCTGGCATAAGTGTATTATATTTGAAGAGGATTACTTCGAAGGAAACAACGTAGATATTAATGAGTGAGTATTTTTTGAGAAAAATGAAAATTCACTTCAAAAATACAGGCAGCGTATATGTACTATTTACAGATATTATCTATATGATATTGATCTATATCTATATATCTATATATATATCTATATATCTATATTGATATTTGTTAATGATCTCTCACAATATATTGATAAGTGCTATGTAACTATGTTTGCAGATGATACCACATTGACAATTACTGGGGCAACACTAG
>WOGP01006068.1:0-12653 GCA_015342065.1 Leptinotarsa undecemlineata | reverse complement strand
ATTGTTTTCAAAGCACACACAAAAAAAGTAACACCTAATAAGGGTAACTCACATAGGAAATTTTGAGTAAATGTTTAAAATGTGCGCCATTTTGCTCCATGCAACAATAAAGATTTTGTTCGAATTTTGCTCTTACATTATGTAACTAATCGTTACAAAAATTTTCTTCCAACATATTTGTAAAGGTATTCGAAAGATCTTTAAAACAAGGTGCCACTCGACCTACTTTCCCTATCTAAATAAGGGTCGTCGGACGCACCGCTCCGAGGGGGTGCGTACTACAAAAAATCTGATTAGTCTGAAAGGTGTCCCCCTTTAATCAGAAGTCGATGTGTCCGAGCTTTTTATAAAAATCTTACTTTTTATATTGAGAAACGGCTCTGTTAAGTTTTCGTTGTTACACACTGTATATCGAATACTTTTATAAATGGGTGATGAAACCAGGCAATTCATAAGCTCAAAATATATAACTTCATTAGTATAATATGTAATCTCATTTCGTTATCCAGTAAAACTCCCTAATCCCTGACCTCATTTACTCTGCTGACCGTTGCTGAGTTGATGAGACCATTTGATAAGGCCGTTTCAAGTTATTCCATATTTTCCACTGATTCAAACACTCAAAATACCCACTCTCTTAACTTTTGTGAGGAACAAATTATCAACATTTGACAAAAATTTTGTAAAAAGACAATTTTCAGTCTCCTAATCCACTATATAATAGGAACTGTTCCTGAATATTTGGTAGTTTTATATTCGTTTCAATACTCTGTAAAGGAACGATGAATATGATCATTAAAAAAATATTCAAACCTGTGTTGTGTATCGTTTACTTCAGATGTTATTTAACCCCTCAAAAACATCTAGATGCATCGTATCACATCTAGTTCAGCCCTTCTGAGGGACAACGTCTGCCTATCAACCGTTTTGGATAACTGATGAACCCAAATTTCTCAAATAATGTTTCGTTTCAGCAAAAAGGTGTTCAACCTTATCACAACAGAACGGTTCGAAAGTGGCTCTGACAAATATTCAATTCGGTGGATAGGCAAACATGATCCCGTATAGTGGCCCGCTAGATCATCTGATATTACGCCCTTGGATTTTTTGTGGGAATCCATGAGATCTAAAGTATACTGTCTATTCCAGTGATCATAGATATAATAAGTAATCCTAACAAAATTGGCGCAGAAACATTTCTGTTTGGGAAAGCCCAATTGGTAATTTAGTTAAATTTATTTTGTGTGTATAAATATAAAAATATTGAAATGTAAAAACAGCGTCATACCAAAAAAGATATTGTCCCATATTGACTTTGAGTATCCAATGAAATGAACTCCGGTGTTCATCTCGAAGTAGTCGACATTGAAAATAACGCGTAATATATTTGTGGTCATCAAAAGAGTTTTAGTTTGTGAATGTTATTATTAAGAGCGAAGATCGCCTTCAACGGAGCCTCCCTAATCCATTCCTCAGAAAGGTATTTTTCCAAAGCTATTCTTCACGCGGACGATCACGAAGAATCAAAGGGAAGTCCCTTAATGTTCTCGTTCTTGACATAATTTTAACTGTTGTTTTCTCTTTCTCTATTATTTTTGGAAATAACGGATATCACCCCAACTCAGAATATTTTCCAACAATTCATTTTTCGAAACCAATTTCTCAGCTAATAAATACACAAACAATTTCATGAATAACTTCTTTGATCAATTACCCAAACACCAAACTAATATTTTTGCACTCGACGCGCGTTTCGCCAACAAAGTTAGCATCCTCACGAGAAGAAAATTGATCTACTAGCGCTCAAGAGAAATCCTAATTTCGAATGTTATGAAATCTATCATTAAGGAAAAAGGGGAAATGAAACTTTCAATGTTTTTTACCACTTAAATTTATAACTAACGTTACTGCAGTTCTGTCCTATAAGGACATTTTCAAACATATATAATAAAAAAAATAATTGTATAAGTTTGAAAATGTCTTTACTGCAGTTCTGTCCTATAAAGACATTTTCAAACGTATATAATAAAAAAAATCATTGTATACGTTTGAAAATGTCCTCATAAGACGAAACCACAGTAACGTTAACTAAGAGGGGTAAACAACATAGGAAGTTTCATTTTCCACTTTCCATGATAATCATTTTCCACGTGGTGAAAATTACATCCATCAATTTAACTCTATTATTGTTATAGTAACCGCTCTTCCACTATACTCATATGTCACATGTATGAATGGATATTGATCAACAAATTGATGTATCAGGTAAATTTGTGATATAAAACAAATTTCATCAATTCAGTGATGATAGTTATGGTCAATATTCGGAAGAAAAACGATTCGAAAAACGATTCGAGGCGAATCGGATCACAGGGCGAATCGGATGAAAATAGGAAATCTGTTGATAATTCAAATATCGCATTCACATAAAACGCTATCAACCAGCGTTTTGTATAGCTCCATTCACCACACACCTCCAGACATGGGTAGTATTTCTATCGTGCTTGTGAATTATTGTCGACGACGCTCGTCATCGACTTGGTCGTTTGTGTGTGTCGCAATTTTGGCGCTCACCTAAGGTACGTACTTAGGATTTCTTTTTATCATTTTATGGATTTGTGTTGAAACTCAACTATATTGGTTTATATTGTTGAGCAAGGTGTCTATATTAGAGAATCAATTCGCTTTTAGATCTGATCCCTGAGGTTAACATCTAAAACATTTATTTCAAAAGTCTTGATTATTGGGCTAATCGGCTCATATCCTCAGGGGTGAATTTAAACTGATTTATGACATGCTTGAGGTCATTGATTCATATTTATTTTATTGTAGATGATTCGCACATACAAAAAAAAGACTTATGCTGGAGAATGGTCTGAAGTAAAAATGAAAGAGGCTGTAAATGAATTCCAGAACAAAAAGTTAACCTTACGTCAGGCTGCTGAGATTTTTGCAGTACCGTTCACGAGCTTACAGAGAAGAGTTACTTCATCCAGGAGGATTATTGAGAGCTGTGGTGAACCGTCAGCAAGATATAAGAACGCAGAAAAATGTTAGCTGACTGGCTATTGCACTTGGCAAGTTATGGGTCCGCAACTGGTACTAACATCATCAACAAGTTAAAGCGGTGATTTGGTGAATTTCTGAATTGGTGGTTAGGCATAGACCTGAAAGACTAGCATTACGG
Organism: Leptinotarsa undecemlineata; assembly: GCA_015342065.1. NCBI lineage: Eukaryota > Metazoa > Arthropoda > Insecta > Coleoptera > Chrysomelidae > Leptinotarsa > Leptinotarsa undecemlineata. The sequence goes on along the minus strand of WOGP01006068.1, from coordinate 9,466 downwards.
TCAGGAATTCTGGTTAGCTCATTTATAATCTGAGTAAGTCCGCTGCTTATTGCAAAAGCCTCAGTTTCGCGATCTTGTTCGTCGTTGATATTTAAGAATTTGAGCCTCTCGATATTGTGGACAGTGAAGTTACGGAAATGTTTGCGTTGGGATGATTAATTTGCCAATGATGTTTGCAAGCGAAGAGAATAGTGCCCTATATTGTGTATCGCTGGGTGGTCGATAAACGTAGCATATGCATTTGGTGATGTTCTGTGATATTATTTTGAACCACATAACATCAGTTTCAGGATTTCAACAAAAAGTAACATCTGAATCAGAAGTGAAAATTATTGCCGAGAAATAGAAAAATGACGTGGTTTGCTGAAGGACTGACTTTGATTTCTGTGAGTGCAAGAATATGAGGAATATTTGATTTCAGATGTTGCACTCAGATGTCAGAAATAGTGATTATCGATTACCTTCTGCAGGATGATGCCATTGAATCAGTCCCCACCCGCAAATCCGATTGAAGTATAATACTCTGGAGTATTTTGACCCTAGGAGCGCCATCATGTATTTTTCCTAATATTTCCACCTTCGAACCCGAAAACAGCCGCACAGCAACGAAACGTTAGCACAAAAGCAACTTCACGCTGTCTGAGCCGTTGCGATGGAATCTCAACGGGCAATGTCGGATGAGACCAGCATACACCATCTTCTCAGTATATCCTATGTAGGACAATTATATCTGAGTTACAGCTTTACCTGAACTGAATATGTAGTTGTACTCTGTATTCATAAGTGAAAGTAACAAATGCTTATTATTACATCAGAATCACAAACATTTGTGATAGGAGGGTTCATGATACTTTACCAGGTCCACCCTATTTCTGGTCGCAAACAACAGATTTTTCGACCATTCATTCGGGTCACTTTATAACTGCAGTGGCATGTGTACGATGACAAATTCTTGTTAAAACTAATTTCTATGTTTATGGATTCGTCTACAGGTAATATTGTCATAACATTTTAATTTGAAATATTCACACATTTTCAGAAACATTTTTATTTGTAGACTCGTTTCTCCAACACCGTTGTTTCCTCGGTAGGAGTGAATGAAGCTACGGTGTTAGCAAATTGAATTTAGATATACACATTTTTGAGATACTTGTATGATTATTGGACAGTGTTCACATAATATGTTCATTTGAGAAGATATCCGATATAAGCAAAAACCATGATGCCTTATCATCAGAAGAATCTTCGTCGAATGTTATGATTGACGATTCTACGATTCCCTCTGTATGCCACATTTTGTCCCTCTTCTCTTATTACGTGTTCAATACATTTTTGCCAGTTTTCGAAATCGACATATTTTAAGGACTCCTTAAAGATTATTTTGACATTTTTTATTTCACATGACGTGTTTCATCTTGAAACAAGATTCTTCATTTGAGCCCAAACGAGTTCAATGGGATTGAGTTCGCAATAATATAGGACAGATGTTGAAAAATAATACTTTTTTCTGTTGTTGACTGCATATTATGTACATACAATGGTCATTGGACACACCTCTATCAAATGGTATGTTTTAAGTCGAAGCCACTCAGTGATATCCGCTTTTCTGCATGCATCAGTTGATTTTATTTCAACTTTTCTGGAATGGTAATTTGCATTGGCCACCACAATCATAGAATCAGGTGGAATGATGTTATATATTTACTCAAAATATTCTCAAACACATCCTTGTTCATATCTTCATGGTAATCGCCAGAATGCTTCGATTCAAACATCAATGAAACACTCTCAACGAAATCATCAATTTTATCAGAAGGTGATTTTGATTCGGTTGAAAAGCCTCCTGAAAATCTTTTTCGTAAACGTGCAATGTTCTCAAAAAGTGAAGTTCGAGGTGTACCGAGTTGAGCCTCAAAACTATGAGCAGCCACAGTCCGTCGCGTATTTCTAATATGTACCGCTCTAGGTGGAATCGAATGTTTCAAGTCACTTGGACCCTTCCCGTGAGAGAACCTATCTATTGAAGAACAAAGCAAAAATTTTCTCAATTTTCGATTACAAGCAATTTAATGTTCTATTTTTGCCAAATTAAATTCAATTCCTTCAGAGTTTTCTTCAACTCTGATTTTTTGTCAGGGCCGTTATATTTTGTCAACATTACATTTCAGGAATTAAATTAATGTACTGTTCGTCTGACTGCAAGTTTTTATGAACAGGCACAGTTTTTCTTTCTAGAGACGGTTTTGGTTAAATTGAGAAGGTTAATTTTTAGGAAAGATGAATCTTTAAGAATGAAAATTTTTGGTCTTCTACTTCTACAACTTGATACAAAAAATGTGTAAATCTCTCAAAGAAAGGAAGGAATCTTATAATGTTATTCGTACCTATATACTACTGAAGAGCCGATAGAGTCTTACGGCGAAATATCGGATGTCTAGCAGTGAGGATGACAGTGTTCCATGAAAGTGAAATTTTACTTCTTTTATTAATTATATTATGTAAATCCTGTAATGATATCTGATTTGATTTTATACGAATGTTTGGAGTACACACGGAAAAGAAAAAAGGGTTTTTCGTATAATTAAGCATTCATATAAAAATATTTGTTTCGTATGTATTTATTGTTCATGTGATTCAATGTTCATATAAAGAAAGCTGTTTCAAGAGAGCTTTTTCTTTCAGTTTATGTCTGTAAGTTAATTCTACACATTTGAAATTTTTCCTTCCTCTCTTTATAAGATTCCCACGTTTTTTGTATCAAAATGTTGAGGTAGGAAGCCAAAAACTTTCTTTCCCAAAAATAGTTTTGGTATTTTCACATTTTCATTTGGCTCTCATCATCGAATTCATATTTAGATGATGTTGATAGTGATTTGTCCATCATTTACGAAACATTTTCACCGAAGTATCAAGGGCATACAAATTATTTTGTAATTGAATATAACTGGCCGATACTTCATGAAAATCTATATTAAAACTAATTAGTCACACAATAAACTGTATTAATTAGTTTATAATGATTCTGGCCTATGAAAGCGTCATATGCATTAGGAATCATAATGTTTTCATTAACAGAAAAAGCAGTTGGAGAGTAATCTGAGGAAGTCATTTTGATTCAAACACAAAGTAAAATTTACTCATAACGACATCGATCAGGAGGCAAAAGTCTTATAATAAATTAATATTTTCCAGGTATTGAAGTACCTGAATAGTAATAAAGGTAAAAAGGTAAAAAGGTAAATAGGTAATAAAGTACCTGAAATATTCAATCGGATCGTATCTGAAATATATATAATTTCGTGAAGCGCGATGTTTCACTTTTGAATTGAACCACCATAAAAAATCAATCACTGGCAACTCTTTTTTGTAGTCAATTTGATCCAAAAAACAAAAATAACAGAGTTATGCACTTGTTTCACTTTTCACACAAATTAATCTGTTTAAATATAATCTGTAATCTGTTTTTCCGTTAATCAGCTGCCGCCCCCATACGAACGACAACTCTCAGAAGTTGAGAAACTTGTGCGAGCTAAGGACTAACGAGGTCTTACCTTTTAACGTGTGATTCCTAACACGGTTAGGATTAACACGGTTAAAATTCAAAACTCAGCTTTACTTTGCCAAGCTTTCGTTTCTAGTGGGAAACTTCTTCAGGGCAGTAAGAATGAGTAAAAAAATGAATTAAACATATAAATCGATGAAAGGAAGTTAAACATTAATATATAAAACATAACATAAAACCAAAAAAAAGGTCTTTAATGTTTAACTTCCTTTCATCGATTCATATGTTCAATCCATTGTTTTTCACTCATTTCTACTGCCCTGAAGAAGCTTCCCACTAGAAGCTGAGAGACCCCGTTAATTCCATTTTACTGTTGAATGGAATTAACGTGGTATCTCAGTCAAAAATTAAGATCCAAAACTCTGCTTTACTTTGCCAAGCTTACGCTTCTAGTTCTTCAAGAATCCCCAGAAGTGAAAATCCATTACTCAATGAGACCGCACTATACATTCATTTGTGGATAACAAGAAATATTTTCCATAATGTTCTCATTTTTTCAGTATAAATGATTTCCCCTGTAATATATGCTTCTAATATTGAAATTAGATTCGTCGCACCACAAAATTTGTTTAAGGAAATTTTAGCAGTAGCAAATCATCGCAAAATGCCATTTGTTTTCCTTGATCACCAGGTGGAAAGCACTGAGTAGGTTTGTATTTAAATGGCACGTACCTATCTTTTTTATTATTCTGAATAGTTTCGAAACTCAGTCCACTAGCTCCCACGCAATCATGTATGGAATTTCCACGATTCGTAGTCTTTAAATTTAATTGCGATGCAGAATATTATGGACAGACTGAAAGCACACCTTAAATATGGACGAACATAAAAATCAGCAGTCGCCTCTCATATTTTGCAACATAACCATTCCATACATTTCAGTTCATCAGGATTGGTTAGAGAAATAAACAACAGGAATCTAGATGACTAGGAGAGCGTACAAATAAGTAAACATAATAATATTATGAGTCGACAATGGTCGACCAATATCTAATAGTATACTATATATGAATTGAAAGGGTTATATTTTTTTTAAGTTTCTGGCTTTCTACTACTCCTTATCCTCTTTTTTTTTGTATCAGGATGGAGTAGGAGAAAGCCAAAAAATTTCTTTCCCAAAAAATATACTATATAGTTTGATGAAATAATATTTCAATTATCAGATTCACCTGACCAGTAGATAAGGCAATATTGTAAAATTAATTTAGGACAATTAAGACTCAGCAGAGTTATTATGGCATGAATGTTGAGGTTTATTTTGGTTTTTTTTCTGATTGAGTCGGCCGTAACTTGATGAAGATCCATAGTAATTTAAAAAACTACACCTCACGATTTGATCTCCACAAACTCTATTTGAAAAATATATCACAATATTTCTTACTAGCAGAGCTTTGACAAGAAGCTATACTATAGCTCTCAGTTTAACCTGTAACAGAACTCCTATCTTCACACTGTATACGGTGTAGTTGACCACAGTAAATGACACTTCATGCAGTTGATTCAAAACAAGCACGTTCCCAAACACCAAACTGTAACAGTCTTCTCGGCCTGCATTTCACCTACCAAGCATCGAGAAGAGTGATGCAGTCTTGGTGTTTGGGATCAAAGTCATTCTGCACCAAAGGTTATAGTTATACCTTCCAGCGGGTTGTTAAAGTTGGTTAAATAGAAGGAAATAAAAAAACGGAAACTCCTTACTCGTTATTCATATCTGTGATTATGGGATTCATTTTCTATTAGCGACAACTCACCTGAGTGAGTGAGTGAATTGAGGATTCAATCCCAAATTCCATTTGAGTTACCGTGATTCAATAAAATTGATGCAGAAACAACTACCCATAAAATAAAGTTCACGATTCCATTAGTAACATGCCCTGATTCATGTATGGTTTGCTTTGATGCAAAATTCACCTGTACTGTATCCTCCATTCATTAGGCTCCTATCACAACCTAGAATCCAATGAATATTTGATTCGGAAGTACATTTCGAATGTGGTTCGTCCTAGACATACATAAACTCCTACAGAGATCTGGCTGATTGCTGCTTCAGGTATTCATCCGAGTAATTCGAAGGCGAAACGGAATAAAACATTTAATATGCTGCCACTTCAGAATTCTAACACAAATTCCAATGATGAATCTAGTTTATGCGATGTTACTTTGTTGTTGGTTCCGTACTTGGGGTGAATTCAGTTTCAATGTTGAATGACACAGAGTGGTGTCAAAGTACTTATCATTGAGTTGATCGAAAAAAACGTTTTAGTTCAAATCAAGTTGATATTCATTATCTCACTTATTAAAGAACAAAAAACTATATGAATGATTACGCAATATATCTTGGGAGGTATACTTCGCAGTTGTATGTATTTAAAACTGTACTTGAATTACATTTAAACCCTTTAATACTTTTCTACTGCTTTCTGATAGATACCAGGAACCATATCAGACCAGTGCTGAAGACCTAAAGAAAGATAAACAGTGAAAAAAAAAATAGAACGAGAAGTATCGTAAATTCATTATTAGAAGCTAAAAATTTGTCAAATTCAGCCCAGTTTTTCAATAAAAAATATGCAAATATAGAAGATTTAAAAAAAATTAATTTCAATTACCTATTCAAATCTATGGTTGTAAAAATGTATATACGAGGGTTGCCTTTTATATTTTGGGATTAGAGAACAGAAACCAATAATAATCATCGAAAGTCACTTTATTGTTTTTCAAAATATTTCCTATGAAGATCAATACACTTTTGCATGCATTTGAACCAATTGTCGAAGCACTTTTGCTACTCTTATTGAAGTGTCTCCAAACATGCATTCTAAATGCAGCAACCCCTTCTTCAAGTGTCGAAAAACGTTGACCTCTCAGTTTGTTTTTTTACGTGCGGGAATGAAAAGAAGTCATTTGGTGCCAAGTCAGTACTATACGGCGGATGACTCATCGAATCGATGTTTTGGGTGCTCAAAAATGCAGTTGTTTGAGCTGATGTGTGAGAGCTCGCATTGTCGTGGTGAAGAGTGATCCGTCTTCGGCGGTTAGTTTTTCTAATTTCTTGGAAGAAAACTGGCAACCAAATGATTGTATACTACTCAAAATTAAATGTTCTGCGTTGTTCTAGTGGTCGCCAGTTTTTCCAAAAAAATAAGCGACCATTTGCTTGGAAGTGCTTCGTGCGCGAACAACTTTTGTTGAATTTGGCTCTTCTCGAAACACCCACACAGTCGACTGTTTTTTACTTTTGTGCTCATACACGTAAATCCATGATTCATCACCTGTCACGATGTTATAGACGTGTTTCGAAGCACCGAGATTGTATTTTTTGAGCATTACCTACGACCAATCGACACGAGCCTTCTTTTGAGCGATTGACAAAGTGTGTGGGATCAAACGCGAACAAATTTTATTGACAATCAAATGTTTTTGCAATAATGAATGTATGCTGGTCCCACTAATGCCTAAGGTTGTCTCAATATCACGATAGGTCACATGACGTTCTTGCAATATCAGTTCGCGCACAACATCAATGGTTTTCGGAACAACAATTGATTTTTGGCGACCTTTACAAAATTCGTCTTGGAGTGAACTATGAACACGATCAAATTCACTATATCATCGATAAACATTGGTCCTTGATGAAACTTTATCGCCAAAAATTGAATGAAGTTCATCCGTGCATTGTTATTGAGTTAATCCACGTCAAAAGTTGTGAAAAATAATCGCACAAAAATTTTCACGATTCAATCCCATGTTTGGGCCGAGATGAATCTTTTAAGTTACTGTAAACAACACAAATAACGCACGTATGTCAAAACGTTCTGAGTATGTATAAGCTCAAAAATGTCCAACTTTACGATAGAGCTGTCATTTGCCAGATTGCAACACTAGGGTTGTCAAATCCCGAAACATAAAAGGCAACCTATAGTATAACAGTGAATCAATTGAGATTTCGAAAATATCAATTGGCAAAAATTAAATCATCTTCCATATTGGCAAATTTCCTACACACAGATTGTTTAGCAAAACAACACTTTTACAAGGCTGTGCTAGAATCAAGAAGGTTTGTTGAGTCCAACGACGAAGATATGCCATAAAAAAGACAACAACTAATGTATTGAAACATATTGTAATTAATGGATAACATTGAAAAATATCTGAATTCAAGAGTACGATCATCACAAAATGTAATTAGAGTTTGACAAACTAGCGTGTTTTGGAAAAAAAATTTAACAGTCGCATTTTTAGATGAAATTCCCTTTAAATCCTTATTATTAAATCTTTATTATTTTGAACAAATATTTTTTGCAATCAAAATGTTTTATGGATTTGTAATTTTTTTTGTTGATGAATGTAACATGGAATCTTACGTTATACAAGCGATTAAAGTAATAATTTTAATGAATAGCTGAAAATTGAACAAAATGAACAAAAAAAAATTGGATTCGAGTTTTTTTTATTTTTTTCATTTTCTGAAAACATTTACCAGAGTAACTTTTTTTTACAGAAACGAACGAAAAGACCATCGACTTTTTCAAAAAAGCTGATAATTTGACACGTTAGTTTTCGATTGAAAATTAGGGTACTTTCTCGATATCATATCAAAATAAGGTGAAAAAATCAATATTCCAAATCCAAAAAGTTACATTGTGTTTGGTTAATAAAAAGATAATTTTTCACCATATTTCATGAAGAACATTTTTTGTAAAAGGTGAAAATAAAAAACCCAAATTTTGGTTATTTGAATTTTTCACTTAATTTGTGAGGTTATGTGGGAAAACTGTGAAAAAATATTGTAGATCTTTTTATTGCCTATAACTTTGTAATTTTACTTCTTTTCATAGGACTCCAAAGATTCGCCGGAAACCGAAAATAATCGATTTATACACTTAAAAAGTCACCCCCTTCCACTTCCTAACTTCAAATCGTTCATAATTCATTTTTCTTTCCATTTTATATATACTCTTTCTTCTCCAATGTGTTTCATCCTGCTATAATTTTCCTTTGGTTTAAAAAATTATCGACCCTTACTCATACTGTATTCTCGGTTGGAAGGAAAAATACTTCTCATTTGAAAAAATTGAAGGTGATACAGAATATTCTTTACTTCGGAAAGTTTCTTGTCTGAATTGGATATAGAGATACTCTTTCACAAAATTCTCATTTCACAACAGTGTAGCCAAAGTGTTTGGAAAAACTATAAAAGCGCAACTTAACAACTTTTTCGAAAAATAAAATATTCTGTCTGACCGACAGTTCGGGTTCAAAGAATCAAGGCCGACTGAAAATGCAAAGACTAGTCTTACAAACCAGATGTATAATTCATTAGACTGGATTAAACCTTGTCTTTGCATCTTCGTCGACCTGGCAAAAGCTTTCGAAACGGTGAGCCACAAAAAACCAGTCACATTGGAAAACTTGGGTATTCGAGGAATTTCATAAGAACTGATGAGAAGCTGCATTACTAATAGAACACAGTGCGTAGTTTTCTATGAAATAGTGAGTTCAGAAAAATAATTGAATGCGGTGTTCCCCAAGGTACGGTACTGAGATCGATCCTATTCAATATATATATATATATATATATATATATACAGTGTCACACATAAAGTCCACATCAAATGGAATTTTTTTCTCTTCAAGCAACTTTTGATATCTCCATTAGGTTGTGCTTTAAAAAGGATGCTAAATGACATGCATATGACCGATCACGTGTTTTTGCTTCCCTGCGAAATTTGACATTTTTTCCAAAAGCAGTTATTGCTCGAAATTTCGAAAATCGGTAGAGAGAAAAGATGATTGTTTTTTCATTTTTTACCCACATACCAATTTTTCGGTCTCTAGTACAAATTTAGTTTTCTTACAGTTTTTCGAAAATTTGACATTTGCCGATTTCTCAAATTTTTCTTT